>JAXCLQ010047008.1:22035-37671 GCA_035584115.1 Cedrela odorata | reverse complement strand
GATTCATCATTTTGCTGGCAATAATAGTTCGAGAGCAAAGAATTTGGGCAATTTGAACACTTCAAATGAATAACTTGGGCAATTTGAACGATTCAAATGAATCTACATTGGAATATTTTAAACTACAGTGATTCCGCAACTTGAATTTCTAACTTCAAGGACAAGGTAACACAAATAAAAAGGAAATCTATTGACAGTTTGGATCTGAATCCCAAATATCCAATTCAACTTCAGCATCTAACAGCTGCCCATAACTCACACAATTAGTGCCAATTAGACTTAATGCAACCTATCATTTTCTAATCAACCATAAACAAGACACGGGCAGAACTTAATAATAGAGGTCAAACGATGAAAGGTACACAATTCTAAATAAACATAACAAGGTCTCAAACTGTGTGTGGAAATTGGACTCAATCCTGAGAATAAAACTAAACTTCTTTTTATAAAAATAACAAGCTAATCTCCCCACAAAATCATAATTGCTATAAGGACGAAAACGGATGCCTTCATAACTAAACTAACATTCATGGAACAATTACCAGCCATAAAGACACTGTTTCTTAATAAAATACAGTTCAGTTCATTTATTAATTGTTCATAACTAAGCATAAGGATTTGCTAATCTGAAAATATCAAATGTTTCTGCTTCTTCATTTATGGATCGAATGTGCATCATCGGCCAGATATTATAATTTGAGCACATCAACATCAAATCATTACATACAGAGCTAATTCTATCATTTCCAGACGAATTACAGTCAAACAAAGATCGTACATAAGAAAATCCGATCTAAGAATATTTATATTCACCTCCATGGGAATTGAAAAGCAAAAAGAAATATGAAGAAAGAGCACCTGTACCTCGTATCTGAAAGACACGAACGGAGTAAAGTGAGAGACAGTTTTGTTGGCTTCAAGATCGAGACTTTTTGTGTTTCTCTCTGTCTCTGTGTTGAAGATAAAGTCTTCGTAGAGATCAATAAAACAGGGAAATCCGAATCTAAGGTACGGTGGAGGGTATCACGAGGAAATTATCACATGGAGTCGAGTTTATTAAAATGAATGTAGCTAGCTGTATTGTGATTGGGGAGAGAAGTCAATTGGTTATTGTTGGAGGGACAGGGGTTGGCTGATAGAAAGCTAGTCCCCAAGTCTGTCGACAGGAAGAAGTTCATTAAACAACTTAACAATTGGGCCCGCTCATCCCAACCACATGCCTTGATTTTCGATGCATCTGTCTATGGGATTCTTTTATTCTAAGTTTGCAAACTTCTAAGTTCCCAAAGTTTAAGGGATTGTCTTTTACGTCTAATTTTTTTAAATTATTATATTAATTATATTTAAATATTTTATTAATATTTTAAATTTTTATTATATATTTTAAATTTTATGTTAATTATTTTAATTTTTATATTTTATGTTATATATTTTTTGTTGATTTATTTTATATTTTACGTTTTAATGATATTTTAATAATAATAAAATATGCAAGCAAAATATAATTTGTGAAAATTAAAAGAGAAGAAGGTAATATTGTAATTTGGATTGTCATGTGAATATCATAGGGCGGCATAACTCATGGAAATTCACATCTTATAAGATATATATTTTGTTAATTCACTTGTTAGATAAAATATATAAGAATTAGTTTTTATTTAAAGAAAAAAAATAGTGATAGAAAATCTGTATAACTAAAAAATACTCTTCATTTAGATTTATAACACAGTCTTAAAATATATTATATTTGAAATTAAGTATAACGATTTCAAATAAAAATATATTTTATTTGTTAGTTGTTTAATAAACTCAAAATTTTAAAATTTAAATTTATTTCTTTAATTGTGATTTTTTATGTGAATTTTGAGAAATAATCATTAAATTTTTTAAAAAATGGTTAAAAACTATTTTTTTTTATTGATTTAATGCTAATTTATTTGCTTTGATTATAAATTTTTGTTTAAATTTTGAGAATTTAGAGAGTGAATCAACGAAAAATAAGATGTTTATCGAGAGAATATAAAATTTATTAGGGAATATGAAATTTTATTAAAAAAATATGAAATTTCATAGAGAAAATATAAAATTCATTGAAGAAAAATGAATTCATCGATGAAATTTATCGAGAGAGGTAAAAATTATCTGAAAAATAAACAATTGGTTATAAATATAAAAAAAATTTATTATTAAGACAAAACAAAATATAAATGGGCCAAACAATTAGGCCCATCAATAAACCCTCTCTCAAAAAAAAAAAAAAAGAGTAATTAAACTCTTAAATATACTGAATAATACAATTTACTTGACTCTTAAAATATAATAAATTATATAATTTACTCGTATTACTTTCAAAAATACTTATTATTTATCCCTTTATCGTTAACTAATTCTGTCTGTGATGATTACAAAATTTAGACGTGTTAACCATGTGCCATTGTCGGTGCCCATGGTTATCATTTTAAAAAATAAATTTAATAAAAACTAATAAAGTAAAGAATTATAAATTAACATGAGATGATTATGTTATTTTATATCAGAACGAATCAAAATTTGATACATAATTATGTAAATATATTATATTATCCTCGTCTAATTCTTAACAAAACGTTAGTAATCAACGAGTTAAAAGATGTACATGAAATTTTTTAAAAAATAATAATAAAATAAAATTGTACAATTTCTAACTCTCCTTTTCCCTATATTTAATATATATATATATATTTAATTTGTTTCTAGAAGAAGACAACAATTAAATATTAAATATTAAATTAAATCAAACGTCTAGAAGATAAGTATAAAAGACCAAACATCATGTTGAGGAAAAATATATATATATTTCGTGTGGCGGTCGAAATTTGACTTGTTTGTAGGTGGGAAAGAAAATTCATTGGAAGCTTCGCTGGGAAAAGGAGAGCCCACGGAATGCCAAAATTTTTATTGTCTACTTGAAATGTATACAGAGAAAACTGTTGGTAAATTACAATTTAACGTTGATCTTTTGTGCAATCCATTTTAAAAAAACAAGAAGAATAGTACAAAATAAAAGGGCAAAAAAGGACAGGAAAGGGCATGTCCTTGCACCTACCTCATTGCTTAAACCCTAATTATAATGATATTAACAGTATGAGGAGCCATTAATGAAGCTCGTAATAAACTCAGCTTTTCTTTAACGTTTATTCTTCATGTCTTGATGAACCCTCCTCGTTTTTACTCAATTCACCGACTTTTCTGTTTCTCAAATACATCTTGACGTAAAAATTCATGAACAGCAGCAATATCACACAATTGAGTACAGAATTGAAAATCCAAGCGCCAATCCCATTGCACCCACCTTTCAAAATGTGCAACAGAAGCACGCCGAAATGGCAAACAAAGTTGCAACCCAGCATCACCACCTGGCAATTCACCACAAACGGAAAGCAAGTGCTTGGCAATCCAATCGCCGTCCAGAAACGGTACCCGTACACGACGGAATAAAGCAACGTTGTTAACAAAATAGCCAAGACTTGAAAAGACTGCGAAAACTCGAGCCAAAGAAAAGACATGCAAATGAGCATAGACTGGTTGAAGAGTTGAAAGAATGTCAGTTTACGGTGTTTAAGGATTGTAAAGAAGGTACGAAGGAGATGTAGAAACCGGGAGAGATAGAAAATATAGGACCAGAAAAAGACTCGCCCGGAAGGGCGCGTGCCGAGAGGGAAACATAGTAGCCACTGAAACGCGGTCGTATTGGTTCGTCGCCAGAACCAACGGCTATCACGAATCTCGGCTGAGGCGGAGAGGAGCATGCCCACGAAAATAATTGCGGAGATTAAGGTGATAGCGAGGCTGTGTACGGCTGGGATTGGACCAAGTGGGATCCGACGGCTACGGCGGAGAAAAAGAGAGAGGAGGACATGAAGGATGGTGGCGGCGGCTATGTAGGTTGAAATAGCTGTAAAGAGAAAGTACCAGGTGGATCCCCAGGATTGGGTGTCATTCCATCGGAAGTTAACGATTGTTGGATGCTCCGACAACCAGTATCTTATGCTTTGCATCACGACGACGACAGCAATGTTTTGATTGGTCGGTTCTTTTTGCTGAGCAAAGGAAGGTAATGGCGAAGGAGTTGGACTGGAGAATGAAAAGACGGTGGGCGACGATTCTACACGAGAGTCGGAATTTTGTGTAAATTTTTTCGGGATTATATTTCTCGGACGATGAATTGGTTAACAAATAACTAAAAATGAAGATTATTATTAGTATTGATATTGATTTTGTGGGCAGGATTAGTTTTTATAATTAAATATTAATTAAACGGCTAAGCACAAACGTAACGTTTGACAAAATTACTATAGTATCTAGTTTTAATACGAAAAGAGTTTAGAATATTATTTCGGAAAGAAGTTTCCACGACTTACTGTAATTGGACTCGGTCCCGTGATATGTTTATTTGACCAATGAAAAAATAATCTAGAACATCGTTATTAAAATCTCAATTTTATTAGTAAATGATACGCATAACCAATGATGTCAACGATGGTAAGCACGTATAGTATAACGATAGTGGAACAGAGATGAATGTTGCATTGCTAGAGGGAGTCTAATTTCGGCCCTAGCACCAATTTTGGTCCAATTCCATTATTCCTTTGGTATAGGGTAATGTAATGCTGTCGGTATGTCTGAAACGACGTCGTTTCAGTTTAAGATGGCAGCGCGGCATTTGCCCGCAATTAATGTGATATCATCAAATAACATGTGCAGGCTGTTTTAAACCGTTCATCGTTGATGTACAACAAGGACGAGGCATCGGACGGTCAGTTAGTGAACGGGTACAATAAGCCATTAGATTGATGCCAGCTGGACGATTGCCGCGTTTTCTCTCTCTCTATCTCATTGGAGATTCGTAAACCATGTGCTACGCATTAAGAATGGTAGAAGTACGACGGGTTATTTCTTTCTGAACGAGATTCTCAGGCACATCAGAGTTTCTCGCATACTCCGTTTGGACTTTGCGGATCGATTTATTTGCTAATCGGCCAGTCGATCTCTCTATTTTAAGGTCTGCAATTTCTGATTTTGCCATGTTCTTGTTTTTCAATATCTCGGAATAGGATTGTTATCTTATTTTGTGTTTATCTTTGATCCTTGATTTCCAGTTTTATTCATAATTAAGTGATAATGTACGTAAGATTATGATTTCGCGCTAGATCTGGGGTATTGGTGGTTGAATTTGTTCCATTTGGGCGTTTGAATTGTATTATGGTGTCCTATCGAGTGTTAGAAAATTTCCGTGCTTGTTATTCTTTTTATGCTTTATTTTTTTTTAAAAAAAATCAGAAATTACGGGAGAAAATTGCGTATATTGTCTAGCGAGTGAACCCCTTTTGTTAACCTAATATTGTACCATCCATGTTTTACAAGAAGGAAATGATTATCAATTTTTTTGAACTACTGTAATAATTTGGTTAGTTTTGATAAATTTTGTGAATTGCTGTAAGAAAATTTAATTTTCTGATTTTAATTTGGTCTCTTCGGTTAAATGGATGGTGTTGATTTTGTGTTCTACCATGGTTTACTCAATTGAAAGCTATACGTTGTTAGAGAGATTTCTTTTTGTAATTTCAGATTTTGATGCCAAAAATTTATATTTATAACCAGAGAAAATTCTCATCATTTTGTGGTTCTTGGTGTTAATCTGATCTCATAGGCATTTGAGTGTTGGTGGTCTAGAGATGGCGAGTGGTTTTGGGGAATCAGCAAGCAGGTCAACCCAAAACCCTTCTTATTCTAACAACAATAGTAATACTGAAGCTGGTAACTTTGAATGCAATATTTGCTTGGAGTTGGCTCAAGATCCAATTGTAACTTTGTGCGGCCATCTTTTCTGCTGGCCCTGCCTTTACAAATGGCTCCATATTCACTCAAATTATCGAGAATGCCCAGTTTGTAAGGCCCTCGTTGAGGAGGAGAAACTGGTGCCCTTGTATGGTAGGGGAAAAACGTCAGCCGACCCCAGATCAAAGTCCATCCCTGGTGTCAATATTCCAAATCGTCCTGCAGGGCAGAGACCTGAAACTGCTCCTCCGCCCGAACCAAATCATTTTCAGCATCAACATGGGTTTGGCTTTACAGGAGGTCTAGGTGGGTTTGCACCAATGACCACGGCAAGATTCGGGAATTTCACATTGTTTGCAGGCTTTGGTGGTCTCATCCCTTCATTGTTTAACCTTCAGGTGCATGGGTTCCCAGATCCTGCGATGTATGGTCCTGCTGCTAGCTTTCCTTACGGGTTTACAAACTCATTTCATGGTGGTCATGCACGTGGATATCCCCAGCATGCAGGTCAAGGGCAACAGGATTATTATCTCAAAAGACTGCTGTTGTTCATTGGTTTTTGTGTTCTACTTGCTCTTATTTGGCAGTAGACATCTGCAATTTGAGCCCTTACTGCTACCAGATGTTTAGTCATGTCGATCTTATGTGTCTATAAATCATTTAGTTCGTGTTCTCTTATCCCTCTTTTTTTTTTTTTTTTTTAGTGACTGACTAATTGTTTATACGACACTTTTAGACCTCTTGTAGTTTCTTTGACGGTTACAATTAGCTTGTGGAATGTAACTTGTATCGATTTTTGCTTTTGCAAGATCCTTTACTTTCTCCCTGACATATGTCTGCTGGAATTGATCATAATTGGCAGAGTATGATACGGCAGCAGCGATGCAGTATAGTACGCCCTATTTCCTTTGTCACTGTTTAGCACTGAGTTTTATCCATTAACGGAGGGAGTTTGTTTTTTCACTTGTGCACTTTAAGAAAATAGTTGTCTGCAGAAAGAATGGAAATTAATATTTGTCAATTTGTTTGGTCTACACGAAAAAGTTTATCATATATGCGCAGTTTCTGATTAAAGTTTCAGAAAACAGTTTGTTGTGGGAAATTAGCAGGTGGTCTCGCATCTTTTATCCAAACCGCAATACACAAAATATAAGAAAACCATTTTTTTTCTTGTCTTCACAACTCCCCTCCCCTCCCCCTTAATATCCATGTTTTGTCAATGCAATGGGGAAATGATGAGGTTTTAAAACTCTTCACGTGTTCTGATGAAGTATTTAGATCCTACAAAGGAAGTAGAAGCTGGCTTGTCGTCTTTCTTGATCATTTTTATAGAGGTGGATGGAGAAAGAATACAACACATAGTGCATTTCTCAGACTATTCCGATTTGCTGTGTATCACTGCATGCCTTGCCTTATGCGACTTGTAGTGAAGGTAATTTGTTAATTGATAGAGGTACCTGTTGGATCCATCGAGGTATAGTCTACAACATCAAGATGGTAGGTCCCAAAAGAAAGCTAACATGCTTGCGTTGGTACTTCTTGGCAAGATGCTTTTGAGAATGACTGTTGCTGTTTTAATGAGATTAGTTTGCTACATGTGGTCAAGAAATGGCATTTCTTCTGAACTTTTGATTAGTGTGATGAATGCTGTGATCCACCAGTTAAAAGATTAATGTTAGATTGTGGCCCCCGAATTCCAGTTGCTCAACTTTTTATGCACATGGGTTCGATTCAGTGTTTAAGACACCGAACACTCGTAAGCTTTCGGTATGTGCACCTGTAGACAGTCTTGTTTTCTTGTAATCAGAATCGGGAGTTGAGCTTTGATTTCTATCCTGACGCGAATGTCCTGCAGGGTAGTTGAATATATAATTACATTGCCTTCTTACATTGCATCTCATTATACGTTGATTTATGGCCTCCTCGACATAAAGACATTTCCGAATGGTGGTGTCAAAATGTTGAAACATCCAAGTTAGCACCAATGATTTGTTTGTATAGGGGCCCGGCTATGCGTTATATGTTGTCGGATGAGATAAGCTCCTTCAATATTCTACATTTTTTTAGACTGACTAAGGGAGGATTGGATTGCTTGTAGAATGCTTCCACATAAAAATACTGATATTTTGCATATACTAGTTATCCTCTTGTGAAGCATGCGAAGCCTTATATAATCCAATGACGTTAAGGCTGATAAATGACCCAGGTAATATAAAGAATTTGACTTAATTAAGAGACGACTTAAGCTAATGACGACGAAGAGGAATTTAAGAAGCATCTTTGCAAGTGTTGTGATAAATATATATACAAGTCTAGAAAAGCATTCTCTGAGTCGTTGGATTCAGGAAGTCTATTACTACTAATAATGATATATTAAAATTTGTATGATGGGATTAATGTGTAGTACTGAACTGATCACCGACGAGTATGTACTTGTTAGGTAGAAGAAGCTTGCCTTGCGGGTCATTTAACTTGACTTTTAGAACGCTCATCATGACCCACGCACGTTGAGGTTATGTGTTAGGTGTCGGTGATTGTTGACACTGTCAAAGTTATTCATTAATATTTGCATTGTTCAGCTCAGACTCAAGTAGCAGTAAAATGATCTCATCTCGTTTCACTTTGTTTTGTATTTGTGTTGCCCATTCACAATCCCATGAGTTGCAATGAGTGTTTTGTTAGACATTTGTACCAGGGATACTTCTTTCCCTTATTGTTTGCTACATTCATCTCTCCCTTCTTCTGATTTGCTGCTCAGAATTATGACAGTCATGGGTCGATGGCACATAGGGTTTAACGTCTTACTTCTTGCACTGTTACCTATACCCATGGACTATATTGTTTATACGCACATTTATTAATAGGCATGCATGCAAGACAGGTAAAAACTTCAAAGTAACTTGCTGTATTTTCACGAATAGACCTGGGGATTTGTAGATATCTTATGGTAACAGATTATAGTCAAATCAATCTCACATCGATTAATGCATTTCATTGAATGTTGATCTTTACAGTTTGTCCATTTTCTCTATAACCCAAATGGACTAACTAATTTACTAGCATAGAGTTTTGTTTGTTATATAATTAGCTAATCCACACATATATCTGTTGCTAATTGATCGGTGCACGTATACACATTTCAAATACCAATTCCCAATTGGCAGTATAGGTAGTGTGACTTGAGCTCATAAAATGCAGCATTCCCAAAAGGGGATAAAATTTGACACTTTGTCTATTTTGTGACTTCTTGTGCCCTTTATTATCTTGTTATTTAGCAATAACAGCAACAAGAGTTAGTAAGCAAAATGATTAAACAGGCCACAAGGCGGCTGCTGCTTCTTTTGGGAGAAAGTGGGATGCCATTTAATCAACGAGGCGCAAAGCATTTAATTGCTCATTAGCGAATTGATCTTGGTTGTGCTATATATATATATAAAACAAAAACTTTTTAGGTGGCTATATTTATATATTATGTACATATGAAATAAAAGCATAGATACTTGGTCACAAAGCATGATTATTTGGTTGCTCGAGCATTGTTTTCTCCGACTGCGATAGTTCAACTATGTAAAAGAAGATTTTGTTATATGATGACGAAGCATCACCAAAATAAGCTAGCTATAATGAAGTAACCCATATTTCTTTTTCTTTCAAACTAATCAACTGCGGCTTCAATCACAACTTACTGCTTGCATTCATGCAGGAGCAGAGGGTTAAAACTTATAACCAACATCACAAGGCCGCATCGGACACTTGGCTGTCTTACCTTTCTTCTGCACAAAGTTGCAACCCTTGGTTTAGTAACCTATATGTAGGGCTGACAAGTTTGTAGAGTTCCTTTCTCTTCTTATTGTATGATACATGAAAATGAAACAACATTCAACTGTGCTTCTCACTATTATATTTTACAACTTTGAGGGTATATAATTACTTCTAAGGAAGAAAGATAGAGATGTAGGACCTTACATCACAGGACCCATAAACAATGTGAATCCATCAACCTTCCTTCCTACAGAAAATGCTTGACCAAGCTCCTTCCTTAGTTCCTTTCATTTATTTGTTTTTAAAAACAAAACCATGTTTTTCGGAATTAAAATCTCTCTCCATATATAAAACCCAACCTCTCTCACTCCTCTTTCAGAATTTTGATAAACAGTATGTCTCCTCCTAAATCATCCCTCCTATCTTTTTTCTTCCTTCTCTTGCTCGCTCTTGTCTACGCCAATGCTACAGCGATCACTCAACAATTCAAAGAGGCTCCACAGTTCTACAACTCACCGGACTGCCCTTCCATCTCTGCTGATTTAGACGACAGTGCTGAATCACCTTCAGACGACGATGATGATACATTCATTTTCTGCTCCGATCAAGCTGTCCACGTGGCAATGACTCTTGACACTGCCTACATCCGTGGTTCCATGGCAGCCGTCCTCTCAGTTCTCCAACATTCCTCCTGTCCTCAAAACATTGCTTTTCATTTCGTTGTCTCCGCCTCCGCCAACGCATCACTTCTACGCGCCACCATCTCCTCCTCTTTCCCTTATCTTAAATTCCGTGTTTACCCTTTTGATGTCTCGTCAGTGTCGGGACTCATTTCTACATCAATCCGTTCTGCTCTGGACTGCCCTCTAAACTACGCCCGCAGTTACTTAGCCAATCTGTTACCTTTATGCGTACGACGGGTCGTTTATCTAGACTCGGATTTAGTCCTTGTCGATGATATAGCCAAACTTGCAGCTACTGATCTTGGCAACAGCTCGGCGTTGGCTGCTCCAGAATATTGCAGTGCTAATTTCACTTCATATTTTACGCCTACGTTTTGGTCTAATCCCGCACTATCACTAACGTTTGCCAACCGCAAAGCTTGTTACTTTAACACTGGTGTGATGGTGATCGATCTTGATCGGTGGAGAGCAGGGGATTACACGAGGAAGATTGAAGAATGGATGGAACTGCAAAAGAGAATGAGAATATACGAGCTGGGTTCATTGCCGCCATTTTTGCTTGTATTTGCAGGAAATATAGTGCCAGTGGATCACAGATGGAACCAGCATGGACTTGGAGGAGATAATTTCAGAGGTCTTTGCAGGGATTTGCATCCGGGTCCTGTTAGTCTTTTGCATTGGAGTGGGAAAGGCAAACCGTGGGTTAGACTGGATGCTAACCGGCCGTGCCCGTTGGATGCGCTCTGGGCTCCTTACGACCTCTTGCAGACTCCATTCGCTCTGGATTCTTGATAGAATGATTTCAACATCATCGTGTCTTCTTCGAAGAATACATCAAGCTGGAGAGCAACCACAGAGTATGAGATATCTGATCTGAGGATATCAATGCGACAGCTCTCGTCGATTCAATTTCAGATGAAGATGACGAAAGAGAAAGAGACAGAGGAAGAGGAAGAGGTGTTTGTAATTGTAGATTATACAGGTATAATACACAATTTTACTAAATATTCCAATTAAAATGGTGTGTAACAATATTAATAAGGACATAAATGGATTCATGAATTCACATCTCGATCGGATTAATTGTATGATAATTTCAGAGTCTTTTGGTTGGTTTCATTTCATGAATCTTCTTGAGTAGCACTCAGTAATCAGTAAGTAATATAATATCTTCTTCTTCTGTGGATTTTACTTGGAATTGTAGCAATTCACACAGCAGACACAGGTGGTCTATAATAATGAATTGTAGCTGAATGATTTCTTGAGCATGAAGAAGCCAGAGGTTCTGTTATCTGGAAAGACATTTTGCCAGCTGATTAGACTTTTTAACCGAATTAAATTAAAGTTCAGAGTTGCCATTAATTAATAATAAATCAACCTCTCAAATCAATGATTGGAGAGACACAAACACGTTTATTTCATAAATTTCATTGTTGCTTGCGTTGAATGAATCTTATTAATTAGAGACTATGTATCAACCCTACCATGTGCACCTTGCCCTCATTTCTTATACAGTAAATTTCAGACTAAATTCACTTCCAGTTCAAATTTCAAAGAGCTACATATAAACTGATCTCTTGTAATATCGAAATGAATATGTCACTTCTTGTTGGAAAGAGTCCATAAAATAATTTGTTGCCAAATGTCTTCTCTAATCGGTCACGACGACTAGTTCTCACCGTAAATGATAATTACTTGTTAAAACAAAATGCTTTGTTAATTAATTAATTATATTCTGACAATTTCAACCTGTATTGATTTGGATGTATTTCATAAACATCTACAGGTTTTTATTAAAAATTGAATGAAAATTATTAATTGGGTTTGAATGGTGGCGGCTTCAATAATGACTCCTTTCCGTCAACAAGAACAACTTTCAAAATGCCACCCTGTAAAAGATCAAGGGGGTAAAAACTAAAAACTGGAGTGTCGGTAGAGTGAAGCCAGCAAGCTAAGCCATTGGATAGGAGATTACAGGAAGTTTCCCGTATTGACGCGGGGCATACACATGATTGAGCAAGTCTTGAGTGGGTTCTACTATTACTTCTGTCTACGACTTTCGGTACAATAACAAATGGTACATTAGATTAAATGTAATTGTAATGTCAGTCGTCATCTCATTTCTGTAATTAACTTTTATCTCGGATAAAATATATTAATGAAAATTTACCAAAGGTAAAACTCAAAAGTCATAGTCAAAAGTGGGCACTGATTCATTCGAGATTCGGACAGACTGTTAATCTGAAATGTCATAGCCACAACACAACTTGTCTGAACTACAAAATTCTTCTACTTACTTTCGTGTCCTTCTTGTAGTTAGACTTCACATTCAAATAATCATTTTTAAATATTTTGAAAAAAAAAAAAATAGGAGAGAAGAAGCAATTCTGTACCGACAGCATGAGACTCGCCAACTTTTTATTTTTAAACATCAAGTTTATATCTGCTATCTGGAATCTTCTTCTGTTGTTCCCTTTTAAAATTTTACCATTTTCTGATAGAAGAAAGTTTCATTGACAGAATATGGTAAATGGGTAAGTTTCCATGCGTTACAATTTACACATCCTTTGTTCAATTTGTACCATGTGTTAAAGATAAAACTTATGAATTAATGTTTAAATTAGAGGTAAGATTTGTGACTTTTCATCATGCATGAATTGGTTTAAGTGTGATTTTTGAACTTTAAAGATAGGTTTACTTAAAAGAGGAGAGAAAAAGATTGCTTACTAAATATTAAATTAGAGAAAAAAATAATGAACTTCTGAAAAGAAAAGAAGAAATAAAACATACAGTGATCAGATGGGTATGAGTTTCAGTTGATGAAAACTCTGATCAAACCAAATCATCAATCTTGTCATTAGATTATGTAGTTGCATGTCAAAAGAAGTCTATCAAATGTCAATTTAACGATATTTATGACAGACTGGTTACATAAATAAATTTCTTGACTACGTTCATATAACGGCATGCAGCTAGTAATGGCTGCAACTGAATATAAATACTTTGGCAGTCCTGGTTTTAATTTTCCTGGAAACATCAACCGGTCCTTTTGAGGCATTCTTTCGCTCGTTAATTTGAAAGCTACCTACACCGCGTGAAGGTGCCTGGAATTCCAAGTAAATTTATACGCCACTTACATGGGCCACACACTTCCCTTCTGTCTAACAACTTTAGATTTGCACCAGATGTTTTTATATATTATAAAGTTGTTGTTTCTGTAAGATTAAGATGAGGAATACCTTTCAGAAGATTGTTTTCATATGTAGTTGAAGGACTGGTGTTCCTGCAAGTATTAAAGACATTTTTTCACTCTATATTTGATGTACTTGCCGGATGAATATCATTTTCAACTAGAGATTAACTCTACTAATCAATTAGGCTTTCACTTTTAAAGTCTGTAACTCCGATGCTGATGCTGACGGCAAGACTTGCATCTCAATCACATAAAATTTGAAGTCATGTTGTTCTGGTAAAATATTATATTCTTACAACATAAATGGACTGTGATTGATACAATATATTGGCGACATGGTGTGTTACTTGCTTTCAACCCCCACCAACTTCCCCGGTAATTTTCATACTGTGTTGTTGTAGTTCATTTAAAAGTTAAGCTTCCTAATTTTTCACATTTTATTAACTCCTCTGGGGGGTCGATTCAGATGAGAGAGACCCAGCAACTCAAGAAACCCAGTTTTAAACGGGAAACGCCCCTACTTAATTATCAACTAAAAGGGTAAGTGCCAAGTATCTTTCTTTGTATTGTAATCAAAAGAATGGACAAGAAATAGACATGGTCCACTATACTTATTTGTTTCCTCTTTTGAAAGGTAGTCTCTTCTAGGTTCCGGGATGCTATACAATTGTTTAACTGAGTCACTATGTCTACCCGGGCATTTCAAGAGGATGGAGTAATACCGACGGAAACTGTTCCACAAAGTGATAATGCGCATACAGGGTTCATTTTCATTGTCAATTTTCATGGGATCAAGTCAATCATTTTGCGTCCTCATACAGACAGTATATATACGGGTGAAAGGTCTTCATACTTTCAGCCTATCTTAGGCCTACCAGCTCATAAATCAGCACCCGTTCAAGGAAAACTGGAAGCGCCCTCCTCTTATAAGAGTCAAAACCAGTTACATATCATCGTTTATCTTTTTTACAAAATTCCTCTAGGATAGCTTTCAAATTTATATTTCCAAATGGATCACATAACAGCAGGTGCAATGTACAAAGGAATATGCAGTCATTGACAATGTTACATTCTCTTTCAAAGCCCATCTTAAGAATGACTGAGCCTGCTTCCCATGGAGATCACGAGGAAACAAAATTCTGGACACACTGAACTGCAGTGGAAAGTTGGTCAACGTTCCACATCCCAGCACATAGGAATGATCCTTAGTTCATGATGAAGTGCGATAACAGTGCTTCTAGCAGTTGAAGAAGTACCTGGGACACATGACATTTCAATAAAGGCAAAATTTAGTAACGCCATAAAAGCAAATCTCCTCCCAAAACATGCTTGACTTATTCCCCAAATGCACATCTTACTTTTGTTTGCTCCTATCATCATACTAATGGAATCCAATCAAAAAGTAAGGAACCAAGATGTTTAGGAGTGAGATTATGTGGTAGTGTGTATGTCTGAAGTTGATAAGATGCATGGTTATACAACCATAATGGCATGCTACAACGTTTTGGATTGTACCAGTCAGAAACACATCAATCCTGTACACTTATTAAAGTTAATAAGCATAATATAAGGTGTTTTAACTCCCTCACGTTCGTTGAGAGGTTCACATGCACTGCCACTATTTGCATGAACTTAAAAAGTATTTGATGAAGGACACCACCAAGAGTGGATCCTCCAACCTAATACTACTCATCACAGAAACTAACTGGGTCCTGTGATAGCAAGAAGTTATAGAATATGAGAACTTTCTTCACCTATGGGTGGCGATTAATTGCCTTTCTTAGCTGGTGGAGTGGTTTGTCAAGCCATGGAGTCCTATTATTGACAAAAAGAGTGGACAATGAAACGAAAGAGAAAACAAGGCCTCCACAATAGACTTTCAAGATTGACTTGTAATAGCAGTGAATTCCTTCTCTTACTAGGATGAACTTATTACTCACAACTGCCCATTTAAATGTTCAATACGAGCAACATATTAATAGTAAATCACAATTCTTAAAATCATGAGAATCAACATTTCATTTAAATGTCCAAATTGGTCAAAGTTTAAACTGAAGGTAAAGACTAAAACCATATACATACCAAACTCCCCAATGTGAGCATGAATGGCGCATCATCCAGCATCAAATTTGACAAATCTTAAAGAAGCACTCTTAGAAGCTTCTCCTACTGAAGAATTCT
>JAXCLQ010047008.1:0-21935 GCA_035584115.1 Cedrela odorata | reverse complement strand
AATGGCGCATCATCCAGCATCAAATTTGACAAATCTTAAAGAAGCACTCTTAGAAGCTTCTCCTACTGAAGAATTCTCGAATCCCACCAAAAATTGGTGCCCTCACTGTTCCTCAAATTTTCTGCAAATAAAACCAGAGGCACCTACTTGATACAAGGAAATTGCTGCTAATGAAAGGAGAATATTTGATGAATCCAAACAATGCAAGCATACAATTAAAAGGGAAAGCCAGTTTGTACCTTTGCATGGGAGCCAGAGCGTAGTGGGTTCATGCCAAAAACTAATTCATACTCATAGTCCGTTTAGTAGCATATAAGAAAAACAAGTCAAGAAGCCCTCCAGACCGTCTGCTTTCTGGGATAGTTGGCAGTCAAATTCTGGAACACAGACCTAATTAGATCCTTCACTGTGAAAATCATCTTTACTGGCCAATCTTGCAAAAAAGAAGCAAACATATCTGTGTTCCCAATGCAAATTACCTGGGATTTTGAGGATCAATTGAAAAGCACACGGTCCTCCCATCATAGAGTCTGAAACTCCAAAGGCAATGGCCAAACTTCTCAGTTTCCTAACCATTCATTAACATGCTGCTTCAGAAACGCCATACGCATTGTGAAGATCGCAGGACTCTGTTAACTTCATTTGTTTATCAGAGATAACACCGGAAAGTAAACAGCTATGATGCATCACATTATGAAGCTTGGAGATCTTCACTACATTTCCACATTTAACATAGCCTTGCGCCAACTTTGAGTACATGACAAGATTTTGATCCCAACTAGACTTGCTTATTTGATCTAACAGCTTCATAGATTCTTCTGTATCTCCTTGCTCACAAAGGGCTTTGATCAATGTAGAGTACGTAAAAACAGAAGGAGTAATCCCTTCTTTTATCATTTTGCATATCAAACTAAAGGCTCGTCGGGTATTACCAGCTTTACAGTAGCCATCAATCAATATGTTATAGGTAACAACATTAGGAGTTAAACCTTTCGAAAGAAGTTTGTAGAAAAGCCTATGTGCCCGATCTAGTGTTCCTGATTTACACAAACCATTTATTAGAGCATTGTATGTGGCAATGTTTGGGACAAGATTTCTTTTCAGCATTTCATCCCGTAACTTGAAAGCTTCATTGACATCACCAACAGCTGCATAGCCATGAATCAGGGTACAGTACGTAAAATTGTCTGGTGTAAAGCCTGTAAACAACAAAGATGAGAAAAGTTTTCTTGCATGAGCAACCTTGCCAGACTTGCAAAGCCCAGCAATAGCTATATTGTATACCACATTATTGGGTACACAGAAACTTTTAGCCCTTTCATCAAGGGACTTAGCAATTTTCTGGGCATCCACACCAATGACATTGGTCTCCGGGAATTTGAGATCTGGAACAGAATCAAAATCTACCATCCTCTGCAAAAGTACATTTGCTTCATCGATCCTTCCAAGCCTATACAGGGCGCTGACAATTTTGCTGCAAATAATTACATTGGGGGCAAAACCCTTTTCAGTCATCTCAAAATACACATTAAAAGCTTTATCCAACATCCCCAGATCACACCAACCAGCAACAAGGGCTCCATAAGTTACAATACTAGGGTATAACCCCATAGTCTGCATTTCAGCAAGAAGATCCCCCACGATACTTAATTTCCTAGCCTTAAAAGCTCCACTAATAAGAGAATTATACATTTCAATGGAAGGAAATATTCCTTCCCTTTCCATCCCATCCTTAATCTTGAAAGCTTCTTCAATGTTTCCAACTTTACAATAACCATCACTCAAGGTTCTATATGTTATTTTGTCAGGTAAACATCCCAACTCCTTCATCTTGTCAAAAATCTTCTCTGCTTCAGCTATTTTCCCCATCTTGCATAATCCATTAATCATTGTATTGAAAGCAATTGTGTTTTTGGAAAAACCCCTAGCCAATATATTGTTCCACAATTTTAAAGCCCCGATAAAATCCTCCATCTTGAATAAAATATCAAGCAGAATACAATAACCCACCTCATTAGGAGGCACACCCCTTTTCAACATCATACGCCAAAGGTGCAGAGCATCATCAAAAGCACCCACATGACACAAACCTTTAAGAAGAGTATTATAAGTGACAGCAGTTGGTTCAATTCCCTGATGAAGCATCTCATCACAAAGCTTGAAGGCTTCACTCATATGACTTTCTCTACAGTACCCATCCACAAGTGTATTATAACTAAATGAATCTGGTCTTAAGTTCCAATCACCCAGACACCTTAATACTCGCATTGCCTCATGAACTTGTCCAAGTTTACAATAGCCATTAATCAGTGAGTTACAAATAAGCAAATTCATCTTCAGCCCTGTCGTTAACATCTCATCCCAAAACCTAATAGCTTCATCCACTTTACCTACTTTACAATACCCATCTATCAACACCCCATAAGCATATTGATCAATATTTACATCCTCTTCCTCCTTCATCATTTGAAGTACGTTCTCAGCTTCCTCCATCTTAGAGAGTTTGCAATAACCCTTAATCAACAAGGTATATGTAACTGCATTTCTCGAAATCCCTTTATCACACATCAACGCTAACACTCTTTCCGCACCCTTAATATCTCCTAAACTAACATATCCATCAATCAAACTATTATAAGTCACCACATTCAATTCAAACCCTAAATTCTCCATTTCTTTCACAAACTCCATGGCTTCTTCCACTCTCTTCTCTTTACAATACGCATTAACAATAATCGAACACGTAAAAACGTCAGGCACAATGCCAATGCCAATGATTTGCTCATAAACAAGCAATGCAACAGAAGTTTCACTATTTTTAACCAAATTACTTAACAAGCAATTACAAGACCTCAAACTCGGGATGCAACCACATTTTCCCATATTATCAAACACATGTAATGCATTCTTTAACATGCCTTTCTGCGAATAAATTTTCAATATCATATCAAAAACAGTGGGTGAAAATGTAAATTCCTTATAAACCCTAACAAGCTCATCCCAAATTAAAAACCCTGCATAATTTTTCTTACATAAACCAACTAACTCGTACAAATAGGCTCTGGTTTCATCGTACATTCGAGCACGTGACAAAATGTGAACAATCTTACAATAAGATTTGATGTTTGGTCTGAAATGTTGCTGCTTCGAAGCTAATCTAAAAAAACCTAAGGAAGCGTTAGGTTTTAGTCTTAGTATTTGGAGAACAGAATCGAGGAGCTCATCGGAAAAATCAAAAGACAGTTTGTTGACGGTGTCGTAACGGCCAAGGACGAGGAGGCGGGTGATGCGGTGGAGCAATTCGGGTCGGGTTAACTTGTATTCGTGGCGAGGCTTCCAATGGAGGGAACGAGACACAGGGAGGAATTTGCGTTGGTGGAGATGAGAAAGAAGAAAGTGAGGACTGGAGATTGGAGTGTATCTGGGCATTGGAGGAGATACAATTCTGCTGTTATTGATGAAGAAACAGCATTATACCATCAACATCCATCAGTTTTGGATCAAAGATCGCATTTTTGCAAGGTTTTTCTGGAACGAGAACTTGAGCTAGTGAAAGGCTACTCGGTGGTCTGTCTGGTCTCTGTAACAGTGTTCGTTGTCTTCAACCGTGACTTTTGAGTTACAGTTGTGACCGTACAGTAGGTTCTCCTAGCTATTATTGTCGTTATGGGCCTTTTATGCTTTTGGCGACAGTGGGCTTGAAAATGCGCAGTACGGCCGGAGTATAAACAAAACATTGGTATGAACCCCACAGCTATCTGCTGATTACTCCAACTTGCTGAGGATGGTACTTCTTTATTATTGCATGAGAGTCGTGTGTTGAGGAATAGAAAAGGCTGCCTTCATAATCACTCTAAAGGTCCATTTATCTAACAATATATAATAAGCAATTTCTTCTTCTCTCTTTATATGTGTGTGGTCTGTTTATCGAACAATATATAATAAGCAATTTCTTGTTTTCTCTCTTTATATGTGTGTGTATGTAATATATATGTAACTTCTTGTAGAATTCAGATGGAATAACCATCAAACATGGAAACTGCTAGTGTTTCCAAGCCCTCCAAGTGGTTTTCCAGCAAGAGTTTGAAGCTAATTAGCCTCCCTAGTCTTCATTCAAAACCCAAATCCTCAATCCCTCACCATCTCTTCCGATTACACCATCGAAAAATAACACTAAGGAAGTGCAGCTTCAACAAGTATTTCATCACTTTGATAATGATGGAGATGGTAAGATTTCTAGTCAGGAACTTGGATCATACTCACGTCTATAGGTGAATCCGTGTCACAGTGCGAGGTTCAAAGGGTTGTTAAAGATTTCAACGCCGATGGGGACTTCTTGTTGGAATTCGGAGAGTTCGTGAAATTGATGGAAGGGAACAATGATGTGGATGACTATCTTAGAAGGGGCTTTTGAGATTTATGAAGTTGACAAAAGTTCAGGATGCATCACACCCAGAAGATTGCAACAAATGCTTAATCGTCTAGGATATGTGAGATCATATGAAGAATGTGTAGCCATGATCCGAGTCTTTGATCTTGATGGTAATGGATTTCCATGAATTTCATCAAATGATGGCTTGTCCTTAATTATGTCATTCTACACCCTTGATACATTTGAAAAATATAGTCATAGACTAGTCTTCTTTTTGCATGAAAGTAAATTTCTAAAATTTTATGAATATTTGTAAACTGGCTACCTTTTTAGTGTTATGATATGTTTGGATTGAAGTTTTGTGATTTTTAAATTACAGTTGTTTTAAAATAAAATTACTAAATGTTGTGAAAAGAGTGGATGCAAAAACAGACCATGAAAAAATAATGGAACTTTAATAAAGATCCAAGTACCCAATGGTAAGATGGCCAGAGCCACAGGTTATAAAAATCATCAATTCTTAGAAACTACTCTACGGAGAGAGTTGATTCCTACATGCTTGGACCTTAGGTTCTAATAGGAAAGGCCAAGCTTTTTAACTCTGCATTGCAAGATTCAGTGTGGAAATCTCCCAGTCATGCGGATGTGATCAAGGGTCCTTCGAAGGCCATATTTTTGTACTGCTTTCTGTCCAGCTCTGAATCCATCTCCATAAACTGGTGAAGTGTCTGTTTCAATCTGGTGTTTAAAAAACTCCCCAAGTTTTTTCTCAAATTTAGGCCTTGGCGCCTTATATGAGGTTCTGGAGGCAGCGGATGACGACATTGATGAAACATTACTGCCTGAGCTGAGCTCGGCATTTAACCACAAGTGTGCTATAACCTGACAAATACCTTCTTCAACATCTGGGCTGAGAGTTCGGTATCCTTACAAAGAAACAACATATATGTCGGTGTCTCAGAATGTCTAAGGTTTTCTTATTTATTTAACATTTGATTGAATGAATTGCAATGTGCATATATATATATATATATATATATTGGAAGGAGATCATTTCAAAACACCATGGGGTGGGAATAAAAAGTACCTTGAAGTCGCATCCAACCATGCATCATCTCATGAGCAAGGATTGACCCAGTAAGTAATCTGTGCGAGCAGTTAACCAATAGCACATCCAACATCCAATCAATAATTACAATTGCAAAACCAATACATATCATCAAAAAATTGCAAAAAAAATAAAAATAAAATAAAATAAATACTATGAGGTCAAATTAGTATCTTCTACCACAATATAGGCTACCAAATACACACAAATTAAAGGGAAGAGAAATGTGGAAGTGTGTGAATCGTAAGAGGCTGCTCAACTTAGTTCCCATCTCATAGTAACAGTTAGATGGATGTGTGTGAGTTTATTATTATTAGAATGTACAACGTAGGGTCTTCAAACTTCATCTCTCTTTTAAAATTCGGTGGCATAGACAACCCCAGAGATGCAACATGATGCCTAGCAAATCAAGAGTCAAGCAAGCAATAAAAGCTCCTTTCTACTTTTCTAGGCTCATAAAATTTTATGTCTAAAGAGATTAATCTCCCATTATCTCCATCATGTGTTTCTCTACTTTGACAACATCAGATTTAAGAAAAACTGAGTGAACCAATTTAAACTGTAAGTAAAATTAAGTTCAAACTGGCATTATTTTCTTTGACACAGCCAATTCCTCAGAGCTAAACTCATTTTTCCACCTTCTCAAGAGAAAAAATTATTTTATGTATGGTACATTTATATGCATGCAAAACTCTTTGTATGCTATGGATGAGTGATCTCATTCTTGCTATAAATTTTCCTTTTTATAATCAATTAGCATTAAATTGTCTATTAATGAAGATTATCAATTTATTTTTAATATTTCTAATTATTTCTTTCTTCTTGAGTATTGCAGTCGCCTGCCTTCTAGTACAAACATTTAGCCAAGTGAGGTAGATTAGAATACCTTGGAAGGCCAAGCAGAATTAGAATCGCAGTCACGTCACAACGTCGTGTCAGTTTGAAGGGCTCTGTTATCATATCCATGGCTCGGTTTCCGGTCCCAAACCTTGGCCGCCTTCGAATCTGGAGATTTTCAGGTTCAGTCTTAAATAAACCTCTGGTCAATAAGCTAAGTACAACATAAAACTCCACCAATCCAAAGTGGAAGAAAAGAAATTTTAAAAAATTCTTACAGTTGTGACAGTTTGATCCTCAGAAAGGCAGAGTCCTCTGGTCTCTGGCATGTGATAATATCCCTGGCCAAGATAACAATATAATACAAACCAATTGTAAAACTTATAGAAGAGATAAAACATTGTTAACAAATTAGATATCTATGACACAAAGAAAAACAAGTTATTTCTCCACCACAAATTGTTTTCCACGCTTATTCCTTGGAATTTACAAGCAGGGACACAGCGATTTATGTTTGTTTCCCTGAGTTTACTGTATCAACATAATTGATTTTGTTTTGGTTTTGTATGATATGTAGAACAATAAATTACAATAGCCACATTATTATTAAAAAAAGAAAAAGCATAATTCACTAAATCTTTTACAGTTTCTATAAATCAATAAGCATGGACTCCTTTAGACCACTTAAAGGTATGAGTGAGGGAGCACACGTTGTATCAACTATGTACATGAAATGTCAATCATTACTAAGAATTATATTACATAACATAGCCAATTTAAGATGATTTTAAATGTTTTTTTCCTTACATTCTTTTCGCCCTCTCTGGCTTCATTCAGTGCTTGCCTCTCAACCAAGAGTAGTGGAACTTGCTGCTCTAGTTTCATATTTAAACTTTCATAAAATTCTTGTATATCAAGATAAAGGGGCTGGCATTCATTTGTATCCATGATTGCAGAGTCCAGACACTCTAGGCAGAGCTTCCTTCCATCATCAATAGCAACATATGCTGTGTCTTGTGGCTGCATATTATGTAAGGACGTATCATGCCAAGAATTTTGCATCAGAAAACACAAGTTACCCACATTCCCCTTGCAAAGGGTCAAGAAGCTGTGTTGAACGAACATACAAGTATTTCACTGGACTGACCTCCATTCGCTCACAGCTGCAGCACCGAGGTGTACCGTCATGTTCATGAGAAGGACAGTATTTCTGAACCCAAAAGGGATGTGCCCTATATTCAATAAGACCGCCAGGAATTGTTGGAATCTGTCAAAAAATATATAACCCAGAAAGACAACACTAATTAATGATGAGTGTCATATCCAAAAGACAAAAAGATAAATGCATTTAATGTGTCGGTGTTAACATCTCAAAAAACACGGTAAATCCAACAAAGAAAACATTGCGAAAATATCCACGTATTGCTTCAAGAGGTCAAAAAACATCATTATTCCTTGACAACATAATGTCCACTAATGAACACATGCATCTAATTTGGAATTTAAAGACACTTATATACCCGATGTTCTGTGATAGTTGAGCACTTGGCCATTCATATGTAAAGACAAACAGCTCATATAAACAGAATGCATTATTTATACTGAGACGAACTTACAAAATGCTTGCAAACATCACATTTTGGATGATACTGCTCCCTGTAGCAAGATTTATGAAAATGGTAATTCTCGGATGTAGAGAACTACAGGAGAAGGAATGCAAGTAAAGTTAGTCAGAAAAACATCACCTACAACAATAAACCTACCAAAAAAAAACATAAATGGCAAAACAAGAATCAGCTAAAACAGCGGAAACACCAGAAAAAAAGTCCTTTACAAGCAACTTAAAGTCAATTTTTCACCTCAATATCAGAAATTGGCTGCTGACAAGAACGGCAACGGAAGCATTGGGGATGCCAGAATGCATCAAGGCAATTTAGAAACCGTCCTTGACCAATCTCGCTATTGCAACCAGCGCAGATCCTAAATAAAAAAGATATAGTTTAATTATGTTTCTTCTATATGTATAGTGCCTGAAGGAGACAGCAATCAAATTGTAAAATTAAGCGAAGCTCCACACCAATTTATGATATGGCTACACATTTTTCAAGTCAGGTATGGTCGATACCGAGAAAATCACTGCATTATCCTAAAATGTACATCCTTTTCAGCAAATAAAGGGCTTCAAACAAAGTTTTCCATAACCTTAAACATAAGGTTCAAAACTCAAAATTGGGTCAACTCATGCATAGAATCACTTATTTATTTCTTCCCCAAAAATACATTTCAATCAGCTGTAAATAACCTGTAGAAAAGTACTCAAGCAAAAGAGCAAAACAAAGGCGTTTTAGAGAAATTGGCATCAAAATTGAGCTACTGTAATTAACCATATAACTTGTACATACCTGTACCCCCCTGGATAGTGGACAACAGGGATATGTTGATATGTGTGTCCATCTCCATGTCCAAGCGGAGATTCAAAGTTTAAGCTTTCTTGTATGGCTCTAGCAAGTTGTTCATCTTCTTCCACTTGAGATGCCTTATCTATTCAGAATATCGTTAAATTTAGTAAATCAAATGTTTAAGTAGAAACTTTCATAAAATGTATGGGCACTAGTTGCTTCAACAAGTAAGATCTCTTGGCTGGTACAAGAAGTTTTGGGTTCAAATCCTACTCGTGCGATGGGAGAGGTTTGGTTTCCATTATGTAATTTTTAAGAAAATGTTGAAAAAAAATGTAGTAGTAGATAAAATTAAATCTAATAGATAAAATCTACTGAACAGAAGAAAACAAGAGAGATGGCTGAAACTTTGAAGAAAATTAGAATAGAGAATTTGCACAAAGTAACAGATTTCATCTTTTCAAAGCAATGCCATGTGTCATGGATTAAGTTGAACACATTTTTACCAGATAAAGCTGGAACACAGTGATAACGTTTTTCCTATAAATCTTTCTAAGCTTCTGGAATTTAATCCTATCTCAATTATTCCCGATCACAAAATCCTAAAAGGGAAAAATGCCCCTCCTGCTACAGACAACATTTCCACTGATAAAAATTATCACAGTGTTTCTGGGACTGACCAGCAACTATTATATTTAGCAAAGATATTCTACATGAACTTAGGTCTGCAATCTGCATACATGATGAAAACTTTCAAATGAATAGAGCACATCTGCAGCAACAGAGTATTCACAGTAACATCTAATACTCATATCACTTACCAATCACACTGTCTGCATTTTGATTATCTTCTAAGAGGGATAGTGCAATGGAACGATCAATATCTTCATTCTCTTGGTCTGGCCACACATCCTACATTCGAGATTCCCAAAAATAAATGTCCAAGAAGAGCACAGTGGATGATCAATGATCCAGTTTAGATAAGCAACTAAGATAGCATGAAAAAATAAGGAATGTATATGATTACCCCTGAAGTCGAAGGAGCATAGCCATTTAGATCCTCTCCATAATTTCCATGAGAATGCACTTCTGAAGTTCTGTGACCGGAGCCTTTAAATATTTTGTTTAGCCAACCCATAGTGCATAATGTTATCCGCTCATAGTCAATGAAGTTTTTACCTGCATATAAAGCAAACAATAAATCAAGAGAAACAAGAGAATAACAGAAATAAGAACATAATGCTTGACATATATGGAAAAGTCATTTTTTTAGAAGTGTGGAGATTGAAAAAGAATATAACTAATGGGACAAAAAGGCAACAGAGACTTGCAACTATTTTCCATTTCAACACTCACGTAACATGGAGGAATTGAAATTGGATAACATAACAAATGAAGAAAAAGGCATGAGGACCAAAAAAACTCAGCAAGTCAATCAAGTCAAAGCCATAGTTATGAAATAAATGTCAAATTTAGTTTAAAACAATCAAGTCAAATATCGCAATATATTTAGAACTATCATAACTGGAGTATAATTTCCCCACATTTTCAGCAAACTAAATTACACGTCCATTCAATGCACTAACTATCAATTCTAGAGTAGTATTCATATCCACTGTGCTTCTCTTTAATAAGCATAACAAATGAAATTATAACAAGCAGCACAATCTATCACCCACCAGGCATTGTGATACCAAAAATGTTTCAGCTAGAAATAAGCGGCAAAGCATCAAAAGTTATCTCCAGCACAAGATTATATGAGAGATGGAGGGACAAAAGAGATTCTTTCCAGGTCACCATGCCCAACAGGTTCATGACTTGTAACGTTTTGTTACAAGTTAAGTGTTAAGAATCAAAACAGTGGAGAAATGACTCACCTCTGACAAATCAAGAACCTTCAGCAGCAACGGTAGAAGAAGAAGACAGCCAGATCAGATAAAGATCCGAGCCAAATTACAGACTCTTGAGAAAGATATTATTATTTGTCACGATCACCCTTTTTCTCTCTCTCTTTCTTTAGCAGTATTATATAACTTGACAAAAAAAAAATCAATTGAAACCTGCTGCAAACAGAGAAGATGAGGGATGCCCTTCAATCAGAATCGAGAATGTATCAGACCAGCAAAACAATTAAGATTAAGAAAATGAAGACAAGAAATGGAAAGCAAATACGCAAAGAATGGAGGTGTAGTTGATTGAATTATAAGCAAATTCAAAGACAAATTTAAAGACACGTAAAAAACATAAAAATAGATACTGCTGTTTATAACCCAAAAGGGGTTGACGAAGAACCATCAAAACCCCATTGATTTTTTTTACTATTTTCCTATAAATTTGAAAGGCGCGTGGGTCCTCTCTAATCCTTCAACGAAGAGACCCAAAAAGAATCTTTTAAGAAAGTGTAACGAAAGAAGAAAGTAATTTTCCTTTTTTTTCATAATTAGTTACAGTAGAAATGCTAGCTGGCAGGCACAAGTTGTTCAATCAGTCGAAGCTACTTGACGTGTTGAAAGTATATACAAAAGTTCAATCCTGGTCGCGATCACAAAAAAAAAAAAAAAAAAATGGAGCTTGAAATCTCTTGAAGACTTGTTATGTCAAATGTCTCAAAAGTATAAGTGAAAACTGCAAGAAATGAGCTGGCTCAAAGATATAATTTCCATTCGGTCACGTGTTGGTTTAAAAATGCTATTATTTCCAATTAAATGTCATGACACGTACAAACAAATAACTTGAATCAGTCTAATGTCAACAACGATGGCTTCGGCGATGCCACTTCAATCTATTTGAGAGTATCTTCTGAACACATCGTGTCATCGTCATGCATTTATAATGAAGTGTGAACTGAAATTATATCCTGTTTGAGGTGTGTCAAATGTCTATGGATAAAACGATCCATCGTCTTTTTCTTAACTGATTAATATTATTCAGTGTGGCTTGTGATCAGAACTGTGAATATCGTCAATGGATTCATAACTATGTAAAGTTGCATTGGTTTTGTAGGGGTCTTCTATCTTGAACAAGATATTGTCTGTCCACCATGGAACTCGTACCTAATCGACCAATCAAGAAAATAATAAATCATTAACACATTATATAAATGTATAATGAAATAGAAAATGTAATTACGTATGAATACCTTGTAGCTTTTATCGTAGTTGCTACTTCCAACATTATACTTATACGTTGGTTTGAATGTCAGTGATCCTTCGCAGTATCCATTGAAGGTTTGCCCTCTTTCGGCCTCTTGTAAGAGTTGATGTTTACTGGTCAGCAGCTGTATTAATGTGTATAGAGATTAATTGAGTATTGAGTGTGATGAATCATTAAGAGAATTTATTGTGTTCATTACATTACCCTCTGAAGATCTTTTCGAATTATATTTCTGACGGGTGAGTATTGATACCCTGTATCCTGTAGTTGAGATCTCCCAACCACTCTGTTTTATGAGATGGGCTGGCATAAGGATTTGCATTCTTGGAGAAAAGAGACTGTGATATGTGCCTGAACTGCGAATTTCTCTCTTCTACATTACGAGCATGTGCTGCATGCAAATACAAAAGAAAACGAGATATCATATTACTTATTAGAGACAATAAAATATGGTTATGTTATGCAGACTTCTTAGATGCACGACAGGTTTTCCAATAAACTAATTTTCTCGGGACAGGACTTGGCATGTGTGTCATTTGCATTAATTGACTCATATTACATGAACGACTTTCTGTAATAAAAAAGTGATCGTAAAGTATGTTTGCATTCACGTTGATATTTTTCTAAATTAGTATTCGTAGAAGAGAAATTATAAGGCTAATGGGTCTGAATAATAATGTTAGCAGTTAATCGGGTATAAATTTATTATTATGAATTAGTAAATATATGACATAACCTCAAACCTAAGCATGTATGCATACCTGAGTGGTGGCACGATATATACTCCATTCTGATTCCTTTGTAACTAATGCGGATTGCCACGGCCCCTTTCTTCCTCCAGATCAATCCTCCAAAACCTCCAATTGAATACTTATCCACCCTTAATTCTACAAAGTAGAAACAAACAAAAATTATAAAGGTTAATTTGACAAATCCTTACACGTGAGTTTGAGAAAGAGCTCTCTGCAACAGTCGTGCAATGCTGTTTCGAGGCACCTCTTGCAAGCCAATAACAAGTAGATCAAACTTGCGGCTGCTTCCAATCAACTCCACCAAATCTTCATAATAGATCTTCAAAAGGCATCGATATAGCAAAATTAATTACAGGGAGGAAGGAAGATTATGCAATTTATTATAAACCCTATGTTGCTTAAGCAACACATAAAAGGTTTGATCGACATGCCTGTCCATTCATGTTCCAAGTAATTGTGCAAATGCAGAGGTCGGAGCTCCTTGAGAAGTTACAATGATTACCGACTTCTACTATTTGTATTCCTTCCAGAGTAATGGCGTGGTTGTTAATGGAATCCATTTGTTTTCTCTTCAACTTGAATCCTCTTCTGCATATTAAATTTCATCACACAATACAAACAAATTACTTCGATCATGAAAAACTTCTAGCTGATCATTGTTGAACATGATTAAATATGATATGGTAACATGCAGAGGAGTATATTAGTTCAGCCAAGAGAAACAATACTTCAATCAAAAGAAACAATTGTTGAAAAGACACGATTGTTCATTGAACAATTGTGTCTATAATAAAACCATACATCTGCCCATAAATAGTTGTCGTGTAGTCTATAAATAGACAAGTACAAACAGTGTAGAAAGCATTAGAAACAAAGGTTTATGTGCTTGTATTCTCTAGAAAGAGAAAGTGAGCATTTGATGTTCAAGTTTCTGAAACACATTCTACTTTCAGATTTTAGGTATCTCTAAGTGAACCTACCAGTCTCACGACGGTACAAACAAGATTCAACAGTGGTATCAGAGCTTGGTTTAGACAGAATTGTGTCCAAAATTGGCTGAATTTTCTTCCTTAAATTCTGATCAATTTGATCGTTGTTTTTAAAGTCTTCTTGTTCCAGACGTGTTCTACTCATTAAGAGGAGTCCACAGAAGCCAGAATTGCCGAAATCCAACTTAAAAAATGACTAAAAAACTTGAAATTCAGAAGACCTGCTAGCGTGTGCACAACACATGCTCAAAGGTTGAAGTCGCATGAATATCATGCTCAGGACGTGTGAATCACATGCGCCGTACTTGGTCTGACCCAAACTCCGTCCAGTCCGACCCTGACTTGACTCGGCTAGACCTAAATCCGATTCAGTCCGACTTAGGCTCGGTCCATTCCAACCCTGACCAGACCTGGTCCGATCTAAACCCGGTTTAAACTAACCTAGACCCGATTCAATCTGACTCAGCAACCCAGTTCAGTCAGAATTCTATTCATACAGAAACCCGGTCCAACCAAACCGATTGACTTGACCCATTTTCTGTTCAGTTGAACTGACAAAATTTAACAAGTCTGGTTCAAGGCCCAAATCAACTTTGATCAAAGCGAAATTTGATACCCCAATATTTTTCGGCGTGCCAGATTGATCTGTGGCCTCAGAATTGCGATTTGAGCACTTCAAATTCAGAGATCTTTAGAAGTGTATGAAAAAAAAAAGTTATTCCATCTTCTGAACAAGGATACTTATAATCCTAAAAAATCATATCCATGGTCATATATAAATGACCATAATATTAGGTTATTAAAATCTAATTAACTGTGAGTTAAAATTTATACAATTTTATTTATTTATTTGTGTCATTGTTTTACATTATGGCCAGTAAAATTAGTTCAGATTTAGTCAAGATGGAAATGTTAAATAATATGAATTATATTATCTGGAAAAGAAGAATTTTCTATTTAATGGCACATGAGAAAATATTGTATGTTGCTAGAAAAGAAAAACCCACAGAAGACACAGCTTTAAATAAATGGGAGCAAGATAATGAATTAACTAAGATAATAATTCTTAGTAACATGCAAGATGATTTAATTCCTTTAGATGAGGGGTATGATACCGCTAAGAAAATTATAGGAATATTAAATAGAAATTATGAACAGAAATCTAATATATATATATATATAATTAAAATTAGCATAATTTAATAGTTTTCGTATGAATGAAAATGAAAGTATAGAAGATCATATCATCAAGATAAAATTCCTTGCAAAAGATTTGTCCAATGCTGATTATGAAATTTCTGATACTAAGATGTAGGTTTCAGTTATTCTCAATAGTTTGCTAAGAACATGAGATCATGTTATGACCTTAATAACATATCAACGAAATGAATTGTCCATGACTACATTGTCTGCAATATTGGCAATTGAAGAGGTCAGAATGAATAGAAGAAAAGAGAAGATCGCTCCAACAATCTTCTTTTGGCAGAAAGTTCTCAAAATTACAAAAGTAAGCATAATGAGAAAAATACAAAAAGAAAGAATGGACTATGAACACCTGGACCAAAAAATAATAACACAAGAATAGTGGGTGTTTTATATATGGGGATACTGGTCTTTTTAAAGCCAAGTGTCTTAAACGTAAAAACACATGACTACATTGCCTACAATATTGGCAATTGAAGAGGTCAGGATGAATAGAAAAAAAGAGAAGAGTCGCTTCAACAATCTTCTCTTGACAGAAAGTTCTCAAAATAAGAAAAGTAAACATAACGAGAAGAATACAAAAAGAAAAAAGGGACTATAGAAATCTGGATCGAAAAATAAAAACACATGAATAATACGTGTTTTATATATGGGGATACTGGTCATTTTAAAGCCTAGTGTCCAAAACGTAAAAACAAAAAGATGGAGAAGAAAGAAATTATTTTGACAGCTTTTGAAGTATTGATTGCTGAATCTCAAAATTAATGGTGGATGGATTCTAATGCTACTAGATATGTGAGCAATTACAAAAGTCAATTTGTCAACTTTGATGAAAAAACACCAAGAGAACATCGGTTATACATGGGTAATAATACTTATGTTAATGTTCAAGGCATATGAGATTGTAAAATCTCATCTTTAGACGCTACCATAATATTGAAAGATGTGTTGTATGCTCCATCAATGAGAAGAAATCTGATCTGTGTCTGTTTTAGATAAAAAGAGATTTGAAATTAGATTTAAATCTGGGTTTATAACCATAGAGTTAAATAGTTTTGTACTTCTAAGGGATAAGAGAATTGATGATATATACTTAATTGGATCTACAATGAATAAAATATCATTTTCTGATCATGTATATGTATTATATTTAAATGATATTTTACTTTGATATTTAAGATTATGTCACATAAATATAATAAAAATGCTCAAATGAACAATAAAGGAATACTTCCTCAAATATATTCGAATAAATTTTACATATGTAAATTATGTGTTAAGGATAAAATGACTAGAAAACCTTTCTCGAGTCATTGAAAATCATCAGATTTACTTAAAATAGTGCAGTCAAATTTATGTGGACCTATAAGAATAAAAACACATAAAGGTATGAATATTTCATCACTTTTCATGATAATTATTCTATATATGGATATGTGTATTTTCTAAAATATAAATCAGAGGCTTTAGAAAAATTCAAAAAATATAAAAAGGAAATAGAAATTCAATTAGGTTGCTCGATCAAAATATTAAATAGTGGTCCAGGTGAAAAATATGAAGCTTTTGATGATTTCTGCAAAATAAATGGTAGAAGGCATTTTTATACAATATCCTATAGTCCACAACAAAATGGGTTAACAGAAATAAGAAATTAAACTCTATTAAATATGACAAGATCGATGATACTTTACTCAGAAATGTCTTTACATTTTTTAAGAGAATCATTATCTACAATAGCATATATATTAAATAAAGTTCACACAAAAATTAAATTATTAACTTCATATGAAATATAGATGGGGACCAAACTAAATTTATCAAAATTAAAGGTTTGGGAATGAAAAGCTCATATTCTTATTCCTAAACCTTTAAGGGATAAAATCAATGCTAAAACATGAGAATGTAACTTCATTGGTTATGTTGAAAATAGAAGTGGTTATAGGTTTTATCATCCAGACAAGAGTCTCATAAAAAGTAGAGATGTTGTGTTTATGGAAAAGACAAACACAATTATTTCTAAGAATCAACTTGAGCTACTCAACGAAAATGAGATCCATATCACTTTAATACAACATATCAATAATCCCAACATAGAAGCGGAGGTCACTGTTGATCCCACAACTTATGCACAATCTAGTAAAGATGTTTAAGATAATGAGAGGAAAAGGAAAATTGAACCTCCTCAATGGTTGAAAGATCATTATGTCTTTATCGTTGATGAAGAAAATTAACTAAATAATAATAAACTTATAACGATGCTATGAGGTAGTTTGATTTCAGGGAATGACAATTAGCCATGGAAAATGAGTTGAAATCTATTGAGAAAAATAAAGTTTAAGAATTAGTTGATTTACTTTAAAAAAAAAAAAAAAAAACTCATTGGTTATAAATGAGTATTAAAGAAAAAGTTAAAAATTGATGGAAGTCTAGACAGATATAAGGCTAAATTAGTAACTAAAGGTAATACTCAAAAACTTGTGATAGACTTTATTGATACTTATTCACTGATTGTTAAATTGACATCCATCAGTTAGATGTGAAGACAACATTCTTAAATGGTGAATTAAAGGAAGACATTTTTATGTTACAACTAGAGGGTTTTCTGGTTAAAGAATATGAAAACAAAGTTTATAAATTAAAGAAGTCTTTGTATGAACTTAAACAGTCGTCTAAACAATAGTATTTAAAGTTCCATCAAGCAATCCTGGATTTGAGTTACAAAATGAATTCATTAGATCATTGTGTTTATAGTTGGCAATGCCAAGACAAAATATATATACTCTCATTATATGTGGATGATATTTTATTGACTAGTAATTACATAGATAGGATTAATAAAATAAAGTCATAGCTTGATACTAAGTTCGATATGAAAGATATGGGTGATGCATCTTATGTTTTAGGAATTGAAATTACCAGAGATAGAAAATCAAAAATGCTATATCTAGATAAAAAAAAATTATCTAGAGAAAATATTTAAACTGTTTAACATTAAAAATTGTAAACTGATTAGTACACCCACGTGTAAGTTAACTATTTTGAATAAAAATTTATGTTCTCAAAATAAAATCGAATTGGAAGAAATGCAAAAAGTACTTCATGAACAGACTATTGAGAGTCTAATGTATGCAATGACTAGTATAAAGCTAGACATATCACATGCAGTAAGAGTGATAAGTAGATATCAATCAAATCCAAGAAGAGAACATTGGCAAGTTGTCAAAATAATCATGAGCTATCTAAAAAAAATCAAAGGTATGAAACTCTGTTTTGGTTTACATGACTTAAAACTTGTTAGATATTGTGATGAAAATTTTACAAGAGATATAAATGATAGAAAATCAACAAGTGGTAATGTGTTTCTATACGGTGTAACAACAGTTTCTTGATTAAGTAAAAAACAAAACTGTATTGTAAAATCTACCATGGAGACATAACATATCTCATGTAGTACAATAGTAAGTATAGCTATATAGGCTAAGAGGTTTGTTGATAATTTGCAATTAAATTTATCTAAAAAATCTATAAAAATATTCTGTAATAATAAGTCTGCCATCTATTTGATTAAAAATGGAGGAAATAGCTCTAAAGAAAAATATATTGATATTAGTTATCACTGTATTCAAGATATAGTGTTGAGGGGTGAAATTAAAACCGACTTTGTTCTCTCGAAAAATATGGTAGCCAATCCTATGACCAAAGGATTGTCTTTAGAAAAGTTTAGTGAGTATATAACTACTATTGGTTTAAGAATCATTTAGATGTGTAGTTAACATGTGAAAAGTAGGTATCATTTGTTAAGTATCATGGACGCTTGAGAAAACAATGATATATCTCTATTTGATTAATTGCAAATATTGGTTAAATAAAAGATAGAGAATACTATAGCGAGATTAATAAGGGATATAACAAATTATTTTAGATACGAATATTCGTATGAAATTATCAAGATGAATTTATGTAATACTGGACATTTAGTATGTAAGTCATCATGAAAATTAAATATGAATATGATTTTTTCTTAGTTTCGATTGTGACGCAATTTTACTTTTGTAAAATATGTATAGTATAATTTTTGTGGTTTAATTACGGTATAGTAATGATAGTTTTTTATGTGCACAGGATATTCAATCATCAGAAGTAAATCTGATTACTTTGATCAAGTGGGAGATTGTTGAACATAATCATTGAACAATTGTATATACATATTTGGTATGCATAAACAATTAATTTCTTTGGTTGAAGCATTGTTTCTCTTGACTGAACCAATACACCTCTCTACATGTTCATAATGAAATCATACATTCGCCCATAAATTATTATTATGTAGCGTATAAATAGACAAGTACAGACAGTATAGAAAGCATTAGAAACAAAAATTTACGTATTTGTATATTTTAGAGAGAGAAAGTGAATATTTAATGTTTAAAATTTTAAAAAACATTCTACTTTTAAGTTACGAGTACGTGTACCTACCAATCTCATGATGTATAAACAAGATCCAAGAATCATAATATAATTATCATCAACGAAGACAAGAAAAAATGGCCGAGGAAGCCAACGTAAGTTAATTAGAGACACTAATCTAGAACCTGATCGCATTATGTACCCTTCAACGCATGAACTCCGTTGAAATTTCCCATTTTATTGTCGTGTGACTCAATCAAAAATCAGCACTTTGTTGATTTGTAAAGGCAATGCAATGCAATGTTTGTACAATTGTACTACGAACAAAGAATTTTTAGAGGAAAGGGATAGACGAATAATCACATAGATAGCCGGCAAATTGACCCGGACTTCATATAGGAGTTTACAAATACAGAAATTTGGCCTTTTGGCGGTGAAGATATGGAAATTAAAGTCAAACAATCTAAAATCTTTGGTTATGCATGAATCACGAATTTCTCAACGAGTTAATGTTAGGCTTGATTAACTATACGTCCAAAGAAGTTAAATCAAAGTTGAAAGACAGTCTGCTGAAGTACATTACATATGAGTTGTATCTGGAGCTTCCTCTTACGTATTCCTTTTTCAGTCCTCGATTTTCAGATGACTTGATCACCTGTAACAGGGGTGTGCAAAATCGGTTCCATTGAATCGCGTCAACTCCCTTATCGTGTTGAACTATAGAAATACGAAGGATAGAATGCCATCTGCTGCCCATCATTGCCGTGTCATACGTGTTGATGCACGATTTAAATGTGATTTTGTCACATTCTAATTTAAAACCGCAATTTTTAGGTTTATTAAATAAATAAATAAATATTGGGAATAAAATAATCCACGTGCGAGTGGGTCGTGTGGAGTCCTCAGTGGCTTTTCTCTGTATACCCCTGTCTCTCGATTCCGCGACTTGAGTAGGTTAAAGAAACGACCCGCTACTTGATTTCGATTTCGAATCCGATTGCCGCTGTTGTAAGTTTAGATGGTTTAATAGTACGCTTGATTTGCTCCTTTCTCTTTTACACTGAAACGACTTGCTTTAATTATACTTATCGGAAGTTACAGTCGGATTTTAATTTTGTTAGCATGCAATTTGCTTTATCATAATATGTTTATCTGTTGATTTTCACCAATTTTTTTTATTAGATATTCATTCGATTAGCTGGTTTTGCTTGAATAATATCGAATTCTGAGTTGTTTAGAACAGTCTGCTTAAATGTATTAGGGCATGCTTTTAATGTTCGGATCTCTTTTTGAGGTCGTCATTATTATTTTCTTTGGTTGTGTTGTGTATCATGTTTTAGCCTGTTCAATGCAGTGACACGGGCTCGTGAAATCTTGTTGGAAAAACAAAGTGCGTCGCCTCAGCTAAGATTTCCAGAAATTTTAACACCTTGAAACATGGTAAGTTATTGCTAGACATTTTGGTTATAGGTTGAATTTTTAGTAGATATCAAATCCTAGATACCCTTGGTTAAAAAATCCAGAAAAGATAAGGCTGGTTTCGATTCTAAGAATTGGGCGGTGCTTAACTTGTGTTTCTAAAGCCCAGTTGAAATTTTATTTGTTTGATTTGAAAAGGCTTCTTCCCTGGATTGAGAACGTGTATAACACTGTAGTATTGCCTAGAGGTTCTCTGTTCTTTTTATGGACATCCTTGAATTCCTAATTAAAGAACTCTTCTTAAGAGCTAAGAGCACTAAGGGAATAAAAATATGACCATGTTTTCCAAGATCATTACGTGGCCTAGGAGAATGTTCTTTAATCTTTCTTACCCCAGGGACCTCTTTATTACAGTACTTCAGAATTCAACATAGACACCATAGTTGAGCCCAGTTGTATTGGAAGAACCGATGGTGCTTCATTTGTTTGAAGCCACAAGATGAGAAATATGACCATCTAGCATGTTCATCTCTTCTAGTGAGCATATTATTACTTGAATCGTAATCATATTTTCCGTGCAGCTCATTGTTTTGGAGCACCGTCATTCAATGATATTAATTAATAAAAATGGAGACTCGTTGTATGACAATCCTCTGTTTGCGTGGCAGTTTAATAATAAAAGGAATGTTGCTTTAAAATGTGCAATTTGATTAAGTTACCAAAATCATTTGATGTTTCAGGAGCAAGGTATGATTTCTTGGCCATGTTGACTATGATTGTATGGAATGGCATTTATATATACAAATATTGGGTCATACTGTTATTTAGCTTGCATGTGATGTCTTTAATACCATATGCACTTCAGTATATTTTCCTTTATATTCTGATATTTCTGACATAATTAAGTAGTTGAAGGGTTTTATTTGATTGAGTATTTCTAGCTTCTTTAAAGAAATAGAAATGATGAACCATTGCTGCTTCTCTGTCCCTCTCTCGAATGCACACGTGCTGAATAGAAATGATGAACGATAATTTCTGTTTTTGCATTTTGATAGATACTTGCTAAACGATCTTGGTTAACCTGATTATTGTAAATTGTTTCAGTTCTCACTTTCCCTTTTAATGTAGTCACAGTAAGTGCCCCAAATTCGTAGGATCTCTATTTGATTTGTGTTTTTACTCCCTTGAATGTCTTAGAAGCAGCGAGAACCACCCAAGCTTCCTTGCAAGATAGAGACGGAGCTAGATAAACTCAGCAACTTACCGGCACATGTTATAGACCAAATATTGTCACAG
>JAXCLQ010046958.1:0-20040 GCA_035584115.1 Cedrela odorata | reverse complement strand
ACATATGTATAATGCTTAGCCCACTTAATTACATATGTATATATTTATTCATAAAATAAAATCCCAAAATCACCTTATTAATAATGAAATTTCAATTCTACCTTTATAATTTTACTTTATATTACTTCTAAAAATTCTAATAGTTAATACTTTAACAAGTATATTTACAATTTAGTTACGAGTCCTACAAAAGAAATTGTGGGTGTCACAGTAAACATGAGTATGGTTTTGTAGTTAATATGAAATAGGTGTGACAGGTACAATTTATGATGGGCTTCAAAAACTTACCTACATATCTTTGGGGATATGGCCCCTATATACCGTACTATACATCTTGAACAAGACTCCATCAAAAGTAGTTCCCAAGATACCGTATGAGATATGGTATGGAAAACTTCCAAGCTTTAATTATATGAAGCCTTGGGGATATCCAGCTTATATTAAATTAGTTAACACTAGGAAGCTGAAAATTCATAGGATATCCTAAAGGTAGTTTAGGATATTATTTCTACTTCCATGCTAATCGAAAAATTTTGATTAGTAGACACGCACAGTTCCTTAAGAATCAGTTCATTGAGGATGGTGGTGTAGGTAGAAAGATTGAGCTTTCAAAGGAGTTTGGAAATCTTGATGATGATCAACCTCGGATGGGTGAGCCTATTGATGCAAATGAACCAGTTCATGTTGATGAACCAATTCGATCTGATCCTCAGTCTTCTGTAGACCGAACTCTTAGTAGATCTACTAGGATATCACGCCCTCCTTAAAGATATTATTTTTTTTAAAAAAAATGATTTTGAATCATTTATGATAGGAGAAGATATATAGAGGGAAGATCTTAAAACCTTTAAAGAAGCGATATTAGATATCGATTTTGAAAGATGGCTTGAGGCCATGAAATCCGAAATGAAATTCATGTATGCTAATCAGGTGTGGTCAATTATTGATCCACAGGAAGGAATTGTTCCTATCAATTATAAATGGGTTTATGAACGAAAATTAGGCAAAGATAGAAAAGTAGAGACTTTTAAAGCTAGGTTGGTGGCAAAAGGTTATAATTAGAAACAAGGAGTTGATTTTGATGAAACCTTTTTACCAGTAGCTATGCTAAAATCCATTCGGATATTACTTGCTATTGCAGCTTATTATAACTATGAGATATGGCAGATTGATGTGAAGACAGCCTTTTTTAATGGTTTCATTAAGGAGACTATATACATGCAACAGCCCATTAGGTTTGTTGGATCTGATGATAATCATAAGGTATGCAAGTTGCATAAATCTATTTATGGATTAAAGCAAGCTTCTAGAAGCTGGAACCTACGATTCGATGATGCAGTCAAATCATTTAGCTTCATCAAAAATATCGATGAACCGTGTGTTTACAAAGAAGAGAATAACAATGCCATCACATTCCTTGTATTATATATAGATGACATACTACTCATAGGAAATAATGTGGGCATGTTATCTGAGACTAAATTGTGGTTGTCTAATATTTTCTCCATGAAAGATCTGGGAGAAGCGACCTTTATTTTGGGTATTCGTATCTATAGAGATAGAGCGAAACGAATGATAGGTCTTTCTCAGAATCTATACATAAATAAAGTACTGAAGAGGTTCAGTATGGATAGCTTAAAAAGGGTTTCTTACCTTGTAGTCATAGAGTTCATCTCTCTCGAGAAATGAGACCCAAGATTAAAGCTGAACGTGAGCGTATACAGAAGATTCCTTATGCTTCCACAATAGGAAGTCTTATGTATGCTATGCTATGTACTAGAGCTGATATAATATATGTTATGAGTATTACGAGCTGATATAATATATGTTATGAGTATTACGAGCTGATATCAGGCTAATATAAGAGAAGAACATTGGACTGTAGTCAAACGAATCCTGAAGTACTTAGAAGAACTCAGGATTTGGTTTTGACTTTTGGGGGAGATAATGGGTTGAAACTTGAGGGTTACACTGCTTTTGATTTCCAATCAGATGTAGATGATGGAAAGTCTATTTCTACATTTGTCTTCATATGCAATGGAGGGCTGTCTATTGGAAGAGTTCTAACTAGACTACCATAACTGACTCCACTATAGAAACTGAGTATGTCGCCGCTTTTAAAGCTGCGAAAGAGGCTGTCTGGATCCGTAAGTTTGTTACAGAACTCAGAGTCGTTCCTTCCATAATTGATCTAGTAACTTTGTACTATGACAATAATAGAGCTATAGCTCAGACTAAGGAACCGAGGTCTTACCAAAAGTCTAAACATATTCAGAGGAAATACCAGTTAATCAAAGAGTTTATATTAGATAAATAGATCGTAGTGAAGAAATCACAGTCCGCAGATAACGTGGCGGACCCACTAACTAAGCCTATGACACAGCAGTAATTAGATCACCACCTAAAGGAGATGGATATTGAATACCATGGTGATTGAATTAAGTGCAAGTAGGAGTTTGTTGGAGATACGTCTTAGAACCAATCATGTCATACGGTTCAGGAATATCATCCTTACGTATATATAATTCTATAATTAATTGTAAACTTGTTTATAATTAATAAAATGGCTTTTATATCATTTTGCATGTATAATTGCTGATATATATTGTATATATAAAATACAGAATGAGATCCCGTGATGTACATGTCTAGATTCGTGGGAAGCCTTTCCACATGTCCTTGTGACGGGCATGGCTTCCTAAGCGGCAGTCGCGCGCAACTGATCTTGCACCTCGTGTTTCTACTGCAAGTGCGAAACAGAGCATGGTTTTCCGGCTTGTTCCCTTCACGTATAAATAAAATTATTTATTAGATGACAATATTTATTTGTGAATTTATTTACAAATATAAATGTATTGAAAATGATCATTAGAGCAATTCATATAAAAAAAAATCGTTTATTAGATGACAATATTTATTTGTGAATTTATTTACAAGTATAAATGTATTGAAAATGATCATTAGAGTAATTAAGTGATTTGGGGTAAATATATAATTAAATAGGCAAGACATTTATAATGGCCCGATTCAATTATGAGTATTAAATAGAGAATTGATTAAGTGAATATTATTGGTCTATAACTATGTCCAAATTTAATTTTAAATAATTTTAAATTAAATGAATTTTTATTATATGTATATAATTTTTCTAGATTGCAACCTTGTGCTTTTAGTGGAATAGTCTAGGTTAATTTAGAAGATTAGATAATTATGAGATGATTGGATTTAAATCGTCTAAGTTGAAGGAAGCTCATGGATTTGAAGTCACTTTGCTAGTTTAAATCCAACTCATATCCTAAATTAAATGTGTAACCTATAAAATGATGTTAAAAAGAAAAAAAAATGGAAAGATGTGATTTCTATTTTACAAAAAAAAAAAAATACAATTTTTATAAAAAGAAAATTCTAGTTCACATGAGAGTGGAAATTAAAAATAGCAAAAACATTATGATTTTCAAGGTATTTTTCTGTTTATATATATATATATATATATATCCAGTATACCATATTAAAATATTAAAGTCGTTTAAAAATTTTAATATTCCAACAAGAAGTTCATGACAACATCTCTATTATGATAGGTTATAAATTCTGTCATAAGTCTTCTATCACTAAAGACATGTCTCCCTAAGACAGTTTTCAAATTAAGATACATATCAAATACTTATCAAATTACATCATTTGATGTTCATAAAATACATACATAATATAATTTATCAAAAGATACCTAGTGGACTAATCCGTACAAGTCTGTAAGTCTGGAATGTCAACCGTACCTGAACTTGAGGGAGTTACATCTTGTTCTGATCACCACCACCACCTGTACAATGCACTTCTAAATCTCGATCTCCTGCAACTGGGAGGTGTAGGGGTGACTATATAGGGATATACTCGTGAGTAGATAAAAATACAGTTTAAGAAAATAATTTGTAAATGCCCTAAAAATAATTTTATATTGATAAAACATGGCCAACTAGTAAAAACACTAGGCTAGCTCCTATTCTCGGTGATTACCTTAGCTGTGGTAACCCTAGGACCATCAGTGGGCGTTATGCACATAAATCGATGCTCATTTCATAAATCATATTCTTTTTAATATAAGACAAATATGCACATTTCCAAATCTGCCCACCATTGACGTTCATTTCGAGTAGTCATGTGGTGACACCCATGACCGTCCTCGACAATCCCGCAGGTAGGCAACTCCATATTATCATATCCAGCCATATAACTGCCCTACCTGCGGCACATTCACCTAGGCGGCCTCTCATAGGTCCGTCCCTAGGCTACTACTCTGTAACTATAGTTTTATACATACTTGGCCCTCTCGGCCATCACTAATTTCAAAGCCACAAACATATATATATATATTCAAATCAATTTCATTTCACATCACAATATAGACATGCAATTTCAATTTCAAATCATTATAAAGTATGCATTCTCAATCTCAAACTTGGCCCCTGGCCATTCACATTTCAAATCAATAAACATTTCATTTCAATAGTTATAAGCATACTTTATCAATATCAAATCTAGCCCTTGGCCATTCATATATCATTTAAATCACACAAGCCATTTTCATTTACTTTAAATAGTAATAAATCTATTTCTATTTTATGAAACAGTAAGTTTTATAAAACATATTAAATCATTAAAACAAGTTGAAAATAGTTCCACTCACAGTAACGGGGAAGGTATTTACTCCCAACAATTTATCCTCGCGCCCACTAGGTTCTATTCTCGGGTTCTTGGTGCCTATTGTCACATATATATAGTCTTATAAATTCAATATTCCACATATTTATAATATTAATTAATTCCAATGTTTATGAGTAACCTGTCTACAATTCCTTGGCTTAACACACATTCTTTTACAAGGCTTCCTAACGAAGACCATTTAACCGGTTATTCCCAACAATGGAATCCCGTGGTCGTTATCCTTCTAATTTGTTTTTTTACATTTACGTCTACAAACAATTATGCTTATTCTCATCAACATTACAAGCGTCTAAGTCTTTACAAGCTATCATTTATTACAATTTCTCACATTTTCACATTTTCGACAAATGTCAATATAATCGTTCTAATGACGAATTCAACATAAATTTAACATCATATATATTCCCGATAATACTCAACACGTGTTTATATCACCATAATTTCCTTTGACTGCACTTTTACACAAATCTACAATTTCACCACATTATAAATATAATTATTTCAATAGCGAATCAACTCATATTCTTCATCATATTATTTCAATTAGCACAAATCAACATAATTCGACGTTTCCTAAGCTAAAATCAAATTAAATTCAGATGAATAGTAAAACCTAGACTTTAATTTGTTCCAAATCTTAAAATCATGCCTGTAATGAGTTATTTGATTTACTGTTAACTTGCTCAAGCCCCTAAAAACTTCCATTTGTCGCTTAAACACAAAAGTCCCAATTTTCCCTAGAAACCCATTTTTCTTCTTCGCCTTTTCTCGCATTTTCTAGCCCAATATCGGTATCAAATCAAAGAGGAGGTGACGGGGAGTCATTTGGTAGCGAAAACTTCAAATTTAATCAGAAGAAATGGGAGAAATTGTAGAGAGAAGTGAGAGAAACATTTTTGAGAGAGAAAGAAACAATTTGGCCTTGTTTTAGTGTGAGAGAAGGCTTGAAGACACTATTTAAGCTTGGGTATATAAAGATGAAGTGTGAAAAGTCTAAAATACCCTTAAAAATCTTGAAAAATCTCAAAAAAAATTGAATTTTTATGGTGAACAGTATCGTGAATAGTATGCTACAGTGCTACATTGACGTGAACAGTGTCGTCGAACAACCTTACTGCCGGTCGATCGGATTGGTACTGTTCATTAACGTTGATATTGCCGGTTGATCGTTTTCCAAATTCGGTCTACCGTTTTCAACTTTATTACAGTAACTACTACAGTGAATGCTACAATAATTCGTTTTTTTACTGTTTGAAAATCTTGCAATTTGGTTCCTAAAAATCTTTCAATTTAGTCCCTTTTCAAATTTTTGAAAAGTATTTATAAATCCATATTAATCATTCGTTAAGTCAACTTAAGTTCTCCTAAGTCTCGTTAATGTATCAAACAAATCTTAAATTTTGTACGTGTAATACTAAATATTCTTAAATAACCATTTTACCTATGTGTTTGAAGAACAGGGTTTACAATGGTTCGGTGAAAGCTCTGTAGCATTAATGTGAATAAGTGAATATGACAATCCTGGTTGAATTGATTGCTTCTCCAAGAAAAAATAAATGGTTTTCTATGCACATTTGGATCGACAAGCTGCAAAGGAGGAGTATAAAATACATTGGGATCATCAACAACTATCTTCTTTATAGTGACGTACTACGAACTTGGAGGTCTAGACTCTGTAACCACAATACTGCTCACAAAAGCAATTACATTAGAGTCATCTACGATATCTACATATATAACGGATTCGGTTTCACCATCTTTAAAACATGTTTTAATGTGGATAGTAAATTCTACTTGATTTATTTGAGTGTAGTCGTATATTATGTATAATAACTATTGAAACTTGATGTTCTTTATGATAGATAAAAGTCAAACCCTTCCACCACGGTATTTTTCAGAACCGTCTGATAATGTAACCCACAATCCGCTATGATGAACCCTAATTGGTATAATCTTAGCCATACCTGAAAATGTTATAAAATAATTTATATTTGTTTAATTTATTAGAAAATTATTATCATTTATGTAAAAGTTTAACTTAATACAAATTTGTACATAAATTAATAAAAAAAATACTTATTACAAAATTTAAATTAGTACAAATTCAAGAACAACTTTAATTAATAAATAAACTAACTTAATGCATATCTTACAATTAATAAAAAGTCAAAATAATTAGTTAATTTTAAAATTTATTTAAAGCAAATTTTAAATTACTAATAATTCAATTAATTACTAATAATTAAAAAAATTATTAAGAAACAATAACAAACTACTGATAAATTTGTATTTAAATCAAATGTAACACATATTATTAATTTTTATCTAAAAAATTTTAATATGTAATTCAGTAGTACTTATCAACTAATAATAATTGAATATCGCATAATTTATTATATTTTTTTATTAGATTAGTTTTGTTCCATATTCGTGATTACGCCCTAACCTAATACTAATAATAACAAATAATATAACACAATATCCAATTTTTGCTCAACTCCAAACTTCTCTTAAATATTCCAATAAATTTACCATATGATCATAAGACTTTTTTGAACAAATTCTAAAATTCTTACACTAATTTGTGAATCAAAATATCACGTGCAAATTGACTTCACTACAAATTTAAAAGAAAAATAATGAATACAAGTGCCAAATAATACAATATAAAAACCAATATGAATACAAGTGCAAAATAATTAAATAATTAAACTTACAAATTAAAAAATAAATAAATACAAGTGCGAAATAATTAAATAATAAAATTTACAAATTTAAAAAAAAATAAAAATAAGTGCTAAAAAATTAAATAATAAAACTCACTTATTGTCGTTAAAGGTAGTTCATTAATGATCTTAGAAAGAAAGAAATTGGAAGTATTGAGAAATAATAAAACTCATTTGTTTTTATAAGGAAAATACACCAGCACATGCTTGCAAGAGCACACGCCTACCTCTTTTTTTCTTTTAATTTTTTTTATTTTAATTCATTGTTTCCGCTTTTTGATTTTTAAAAATTTTTTAACTTACAAAATTTTAAAAAATAAATTAAAATTCAAAAATTTAGAAAATTAGAAAATTAAAAAACCAGATTGTGCTCAGGTCAGGACTCGATCACTGACTGTTTTTTTTAATTTTTTTAATTTTTTACTAATTTTATAAATATAAAAAAATTAAAAAATCACAAATATTAAAATAAGTTTTTTATTGAAATGCTTTTTTTAAATAAATATTTTTATTTGTAATTTAAAAAAATATAAAAACAATTAAAATTTTGTTGCGATAAGGCATTTTTTTAAATTCTTTTTAAAATTTTTTTTATAATTAACCAGTTTATTGATTTTATTATTTTTATTTTTATTTTTTTATTAATTAAATAATTAAGTTATTTATTTTGTAAAATAGATAATGAATTATTATTCATTAACAATTAATTTTTATTGTTTAAATTTTTTTAATTTTTTACTATAATTTTAAATTTTTTATTTTTAAATTTTAAAATATATTTTTATTTTTTTAAATTTACATAATAAATAATAATTGATAAAAATAACTTCTTTTATTTTTTAAATTTTATATTTTTTTTATGTAAATTTAATTTTAATAAAATTTATTGTAAATAAGTTTAATTTTGTGAATTATTATTTATTATATAAAATAAATAAATTAAAAAAAATTAAAATATATAAAATACTAATAAATCAGTATTGTAATTTTAGAATTTGAGTAATTTAAGATTTAGGGTTTATACGATAATATACTGTAATATTACATTATACAAAGGTTAAGCGAAGTTAGCGATAAAGTTTAAATTAGTTAAAATTAGACTGTTTAAAATTGAATTAAGGACGGATAAAAAAAAATTTATTTTCAAAAAATTTTCAAAATAAACACAGAATAAAAAAGTATTTATAAAGTATCAGATCACAGAGACGGAGAAATTGGGAGAAAAGTGAAACCCTAAATCAGTCGAGTTAGAAAGACAGTTTTGATTTTGATTTTGATCTTGATCTGGAATTTGGAGGTAAAATACAGAGAAAAAGGAGGCGCAAAGATGGGAAAGAAGAAGAAGAGAGTGTCGTCGAAGGTTTGGTGTTATTACTGCGACAGAGAATTTGACGACGAAAAGATTCTAGTACAGCACCAGAAAGCGAAGCACTTTAAGTGCCACGTCTGCCACAAGAAGCTCTCAACCGCCGGCGGCATGGCCATTCACGTCCTCCAGGTTCACAAAGAGACCGTCACCAAGTAATAATATCGTTATTATTTTCTCTTGTTATATTTTTCTCTTGGTTGTTTCTATTTGTTTTTATTAATTTTAGTTATATATCTGATAGTTAGATGCTTGCGTTAGTTTGTTATTATTTTATCATGTTGAATGATAGACTTGTGTGAGGTTAGTAAATAGAGAAGTGAAAAAAAAAAAACCTGCTTTTTGCAATATGTGGTTACCACAAGCTTTATGGCAGAAATCAAGATATTTCAAAAATTAGTTTTTGGAAAACCAAAAAATATTGTAAAATGCAGAGGCTATTCGTTGCCCGAAATTTCTTAATTTGGTGCTTGCAGATTCTGGTAACAAAGCGGGTGTCAAAGTGATATTGAGTTATGTGTTATTGGGCTAACCTGGAACATGAATGTTTGCACTTTCTTTTTGTTCTGCTGTTGTTCTTAAGTGAATGAAGCAAATATGTGTGAAACAACGCGGGCATCGATATAATATTGGTGTATTAGCTCTGTTAATATCTATGGTCTTTGGCGTGCATTGCTGAGCATGAATATTAACGAGTGGAATCTTGGTTAACTGCTTGTGAAATCATGGATTACCAAATTTCACTATGTTTTAATATCTAGTTATGAGATTTGGTGGTTTTAATAAATCAGTTTTGCTCTTCTAAAAGTCCACAAATGATATACTTCCAACTTGCACCAACCAACATTGGCGAGCATTTGTGGAAGAGACTTGTAGGTTTTATAAGTCATGGGTTAGGAACAAATATGCATATTTTGGAAGATGCTTAGTATTAGTCCGTTTGGAGTTTATGAGTAGCTTTTACTGTGGTGTTGGTTATTTTTGAGGGATTGAATTCTTTGTTTATTTTGGTATGAGGAACACAATGAGATTTTTATTTATTTATTTAATTTTGGGTAATTGAAGGTTTCATGAAAAAAATTATTGGGTTTTTGTCTTACTCAGACTGTGTTTGCTGTTTGTATCTATGATATGGTTGCATTATGCTGATTGTATTTGATTCATAATTCTTGTAAACAGAGTACCCAATGCAAAACCTGGCCGGGAGTTGACTGATATTGAAATATATGGAATGCAAGGAATACCGCCTGACATCTTAGCTGCACACTATGGAGAAGATGGTGAGCTTCTTTGCGAATTGGTTAATTATTCAGTTACTTTTTGAATTGTGTGCACACTCTTTCCCTTGTCATAATTAGTTCTGGTTCAAAGACCTATTGTTGCACATGTAAACTTATAGGATTAAATAAAGCTTCAATTTCTAACCAATGTCAAGTTTCTTGCAGAAGAAGAGGCTCCGTCCAAGGTGGCCAAAGTGGATTCTCCATATTCTCTGCTAGTGGGTGGCGTGGTGCCAGGACGATTGGGTGTTGGCTATCCTCCTCAGTCAATTTTAGGCACTATGCGACCGATGTATGTTTTTAATTAAACTTTTTTTTTTCTCTTCTTCTATACACTCTTGCTCACAGACATACACCTCCTCTATGCACCATTATTGCGCACATACATAGACTTTCCAGTGGTAAACTGAACTTTTCTTTTTATATTTTTTTAAAAGTTTTCTGCGGCTGCTTTTATAAATTCTTGCTCAAAGACGTAGACATCCAAGGCATACACCTGGTGGTAGATCATCATCTTTTTTTCCCCTTCTATACATTTTTTCTCAGACATACAGTGTATGTTTCCAAACCTGCTTATTATCTTATTTGACATTAGTGCAGTGCCCAATCCCACCGGAGTATGGTTCTGGAATTGGAGTGTTTGTATGCATGGGTGTAGAAATGAATATAAAATCTACGTCCATTATTTTTTTCTGGGGGAGGGGCTCTTTAGCTGGTGGCAGCTAATGCTGGTATCAAATTTTTGGTTTGAATGCAACAATTGATTGGATAACGTGTGAAACAGCCCTTGTCTGCAGCTGGGAGAATTATATTTACCTTTTACTTAGCATTATTTGAACTTATAGGGAAAACAAGAATATTCCATTTGCTCATTCTATATGCAATAGAAAATCTGATTGAAGCTTTTTTATTGTTCTTGGGCTACAGCTATAGTTCTGCAGTACCTGTGTCCCCTGCTGGTTGGCCAGTGCCTCCTCGTCCGCCGCCTTGGTACCCACAGCATCCATCAGTTTCTATTCCTCCACCTGCTCCCGTGGGTTATGCTCAACAGCCTTTGTTTCCTGTGCAAAATGTGAGGCCACCTCTGTCATCAACTACATCACCCGCAATCCAATCTTCTCATGTAATTCCTCCTGGAATGCCCTTGTCTACACCACCTGTTCCTGTATCTCAACCCTTGTTCCCCGTTGTTAATAACAATACACCTACTCAAAGTTCACAATTTTCAGCTCCTATTCCATCAACAACTATTCCAGCTAGCTCTTCAGCAGAAATTAAAGGTTCAGTTGATGCCCATTCAAGTGCTAAAACGTCTATGACCCACAGCTACCATGTCCCAAGCATGCAAGGTTTGATTATATTTGAACTACTAAAAAATTGTCTTTCCCTTATGTTATGTTTGATTGAGCAGGGGTGTTTTCATATTTGAAAATCCTCATATATCTACACTAATGGGTATGACCATTGTAGTTAGATAATCTGGATTTTACCGTGTAGCTGGTAGTTAGCTCCCTCTCACATACACACACTTCGTGTACATTAATCCTTAAACCTCCTCTAGTTATGGTTACAAGGAATAGTATCTGTTTCAAGTAGCGTTTGAGGGGTATATCCTAATAGTCATGTACTTCTAATCACTTTGCTTTGTAGCTTTGTGTGTATTGTCAGATTGCTCATTGAATATCAAGAAGTTATATTTATATCATCTCTTTTCCAAAGTTCTACTTTTATCTCACATTCTAAGTCCATGGTAATTCCTGATGTTGTAAAATTTGTCATTTTTTTAGGTGGGGTATTAACCAATTCACATTCTTATGCCTCTAGTCCAAATACCGGTGGTCCTTCAATCGGACCGCCCCCTGTAATTGCAAATAAAGCTCCTGCAACCCACCCAGCTGTTAATGAGGTCTATTTAGTTTGGGAAGATGAAGCAATGTCCATGGTTAGTATTCATAAAGACATATTAAGGGCAGTTATTTCTTTTATTGTTGCAGACTTGTTAATCCTGGTTATAATTTGAAATTTATGTAGGAGGAGAGAAGAATGACCTCAGCAAAGTATCAGATGCATGATGAAACTAGCCAGGTAAGTTATAACTACCACTTTAATATATGGAGTTGGTTTGTACATCTAACCAGATGGGTAGGCTTTATGTTTTGTGTTTTCAGATACAATTGTTTACCCTTTGTTACCTACTTGAGAGGTTTTTTCTGTGTGAATTCCAATTTTTCTGTTTTTTTTCTCGCAAAAATGAAAACAATTTGCTAAAATAAATGTTAGCCTTCTGTCAATTATCTTTTGCTCCAATGGATGATGGGCATGTTCTTTATTTAAAACTGCTATTTCTCCGGTTTGCACGCACTGCCTCCAACTGTAGTGGGCGTCAAAAGATTCAAGTAGGTATTTGCATTATTTTTGCTGGTACTTTGTTATTACGATTTCGACAAAGCTTGCTGGAAATGAGTAAGGATTCTTCATTCTAACATTGTACTCAGTTAAAAGAACAAAGTTTATCTATTTGCCCGTCTTAAAACTTAGATTAATTTTGTTGTTCACTCTCTATGCTTGATTCGTAAGTGTGGGGGTTTGGGTGGAACAAGGTCATACCCCACAGATTTTTCCATTCATAGCGTTACAATTTATTTTTTTGATTGAACAGTGAATTCAGACTTGGCCCAGGTCAGCTTCTTTTGTAAAGTTTGGCATCTTTTGCATAGGACCAAGCTTTAATATATTTGGTTCCTCCAAATGAAAGTAGCCACAGTGATCTGATGATTTTGTTTCTGTTTCTGTATCAGATGAGCTCAATTGATGCAGCCATAGATAGAAGGATATCAGAAAGCAGGCTTGCCGGTCGTATGGCATTTTAGACTGACTGGATGCTGCAAAATTGTTGTCAGAATCTGTTAGTAGATGAATAACATTCAATCGTTGTGGAATATGAACCACAAAGAAGAGACTCGGTCAGTTTTAATCATCATTCAATTCTTTAGGGTCTAACAAAACTATTGATATATGATGTATTCACTAGAAAAGAAGTGAGGTAGAAGCAGCCATTTCATATTGTTGATGATATGAAGAGTTGTGAATTTTTGTTTTTAGTGTTGCTTATATTTTTTTCTTTGTAATATATTTGTTTATGGAGTCATTATAAAACCTGTTGAAAAATAATTTTGGTTCATTAATCACATTTGTTTTATTTTGGTTTAGTCATGTATTTCTGATTTTTATAATGTCAGACATAAAGCTTGTGAGAGATTTTTTTTTTAATGTAAAATTTACTTTTGCATGTAAATATATAGCATGAATAAAAACTTTTATTATAATCTTATTATTATTTGTTAACAATTTTTTCTCTATTATCTCAATTCATTTTCTTTTCTATTCATTTATTGTTATTTTCATACCTGTAATTATAATTAATATTAATTTTTTAATTATTTTAATTTTAATACAAATAAATAAATATTATTTTAAAATATTAGAGAAAACTAATAAAAAGATCACTTTCCAAATTAAGTTTTATCTGTTTTTTTTTAAGCTTTTTACTTTCTCTTATAAAAAAATTGTTCTATTTTTCTCCTTGTTTGCTTTCTTTCATAGTCGTTCATTATTTTCATCATTCATTTTCTTATATTTTTGTATATCACAATTTTAGAGAAAGTAGATTAAAATATATTAACATTTATATTAAATTATAGAGGTAGGAATTAACTTGTATCTTTACATATATACTGTAAGTGTTAATAATACATAGCATATAGGATACATTCTGAAAATATCTGAACTATTATCCAAATTAACTATGAATTAAATTTAATAATTAGTAGTATTTAACTTTTTATGAACGAACAACGATTGTTAAAATGACCTAAAACTAAACATACTTTAATTATGTATACTAATTAGTTTAATTTATTTTTATTTCTTAATTGAAATTTAATTTTTGTAATATTTAAAATACTTTTTAAAATTTGATATATTTTATTTACTAAATTAAAACCTTGATCATTTAATTAAAATACTGTAATCATTGAATTACACTAATGTAATTTAACTGAAAAAAAAACTCCCAATTTATGAATATTTTATTTCTATTTTTCTGTTATTTATTGTGCATATTACCATATCTATAACTATTGTATAATTAATTTACATTTAAATTTTTATTTATTGATGAGTTAACTTATCAATTTTACTTAGGATTTGGGTGACTATACCATTAGCAAACCATAATAATAACTCAACTTGTGGATGAAAAGTTACATCGTAGGGAAGAATTTTGGAATGGTATAATTAATTTATATATAAATTTTTAAGTAACTAATTTTAAATAAATTTAGTGGAATGTTTGGTAAAATTAGATTATAGGGTAATTACTTTTTAAATAAAATTTTATTTGCCTATTTAAAAAATAAAATTTTAGAGTATACTGTGTATGCATGGTTATCCCTAATCAAAATGAACATGTATATGTATGTATATATATATATATATAATGTAGTTATTTATTAGCATTATTGATTATTTAAATTATTTTTTATTATATATAATAAATATTATTTTATAATTAAAAATATATGATTAATTTTTGTTTGTTGTATTATTTAAGAAATAAATATATTATTAATTATTATTTTATTTATTAAACAAATTAAAAAAAATTCGATGTCGAGTGGTAGAAGTGGCGTAGCTGGTTACGTAGGAGAAGCACTTTTGTAGCATTAAATTTGAAGACTACATATTCCTAATCGATAACTAAATCCTAATTACATTCAAAAACTAATTTTAGGTTAATATTATCAGCCGTCTTTGTAATTTCAGTAAATATATTATCTAGATATACATTTGAGTAAAATTTTGTAAAGATATAAAAAAAAATCTATGTAAACTGTAAAGATATCAAAGGAAATTTTCTACTCTTCGTTACTTTTTTTTTTTAAAGAAAAAATATATACAATATTACACAAATGTTACAAATTATAAAATTTTATAAATAAATCTCTCATAATATAAATACTAATCCTGTTCTTAGAAAGATTGTCAATGAATTGCAAAGAGAAGTAAAATATTTGTAATACTCTAACCGAAATTTAACCTAAATTTCGGCAGAGTATCCTCTATATATTTATCCATAATCCTACAAATAATTCTCAAATATACAACCCATGATTCCATAATATATATAACCCCATAGATCAATATATAAGATCTAGGCATATTCCTCATGATTCATAATTATGAATTATACATACATATACTTAAAAATTCAAAGTGAAAAGTGTTTTTTAGAGTGAAAACTTCTCTAGTTTTTTCTTAGCCTATATTTCTTAAATGTTTTCTTACAAAGCTCACGCTTATATACACATTTGATGAATTGCTCTACAAGAAAGCTGAGGGTACTATATGTAAAATGATTATATTTCAAAAAGGGTATCAAAACAGAATTGTACAATCTCTGTTCTCAGGCAAATGCAAGCTGTCCTTTTCATTGTTGTGTGCCATGCCTCTGCTGTAATCGTATGCACTGTCTGATGCTGATTCTCTGCTGTAACCGAATGCATTGTCTTGTACTGAGGTTGGTATTTTGTTTGCTTCTGCTCTCTCTATTTTGTTGCAGCTATGGGCTTGAGCTTCCTTTTCAATTGGACCATTCACTTCAATCATTCGGGCCTTGTCAACATTGAATCCAATTCTTTTTAACACTTTCCCTTAAACTCAAAGTTGTCTATTGCACTTTGAGTTTGCTTCTGAAATATGCAAATTTTTCGTAGGGCAGAACTTTGGTAAGGACATCAGTAGTTTGATCTTCACTTGGTATGTACATGATCTTTATTTCTCTTGCTGCAACTTTGTCTCTAACAAAATGTAGGTCAATTTCTATATGTTTTATGCGTGCATGGAACACTAGATTGACTGTCATTGCAGCTACACTTATGCTATTGCTTCTGATCAATGGCGCTGTTGAAGACTTCATTCCAAGTTCTGTAAACAGGGAGTTTATCCAAGTGATTTCTGAGCATGTGTGAGCAATTGCTCTATACTCTGATTCTGCACTAGAACAAGCTACCACATGTTGCTTCTTCGAACTCCAACTTACCAAATTGTCTCTTAGATACACACAATAGCCACTTGTTGATTTTCTGTTATCTCTATCACTTCCCCAGTCAGCATCACTGTATGCAACTAGGTTATGGTGATTGCTTGTATGCAATTCAATTCCATAATTTGTTGCTTCCTTCAAGTGCCTTAGGATTCTTTTGTAGGCAACCCAATGTGGAATTAATGGACAAGCCATGAATTGGCTAAGTTTGTTAACTGCATATGTATTGTCAGGCCTTGTTAATGTTGCCTATTGCAATGCCCAAATCACACTTTTGTATAGAGTTGCATTTCAAAAATTTCACCTTCTGTTTTTGACAGCTTGTCAATTGTGCTAAGTGGGGTCTTGACTACATCCTTTCATGTTCACTCTACATAGCAGATCTTGTATATATTTGCTTTGTGTAAGTGTGATCTTGCCTCTAGTTCTTTTAACTTTAATGCCTAGGAAGAAGTGAAGCTCCCCTAAAACTTTTAAGGCAAAAGCTTGATGCATCCTTTGTATGGTGTCTTCAATTCTTTTTGCATTGCTCCCTGTAACTACTATATCATCTATATAGATGAGTATAATTGTTACTTCTATTTCTGTTCTTCTGTAAAAAAGTGATGACTCATGCTTTGAGCACATAAAGCCCCATGTCTCTAAAGCTCAATGTCTCTAAAGCTCATTTCAGTTTTTCAAACCAGGCCCTAGGAGCTTGTTTCAGGCCATAGAGTGCCTTGCTTAGTTTACATACATGTTTAGGTTTTGTTTGGTCAGTAAAGCCTTCTAGTTGTATCATATATACTGTCTCTAACAAGTCACCATTCAAAAAGGCATTATTCACATTAATTTGTCTCAGATCCCAATCATTGATCATTGCCAAGCTGAGTACAACTCTTATTGTTACTACTTTAACCATAGGACTGTAGGTTTCATTGTAATCAAGGCCTAGTTTTGTGGAACTCGTTAGCCACAAGCCTTGCCTTATACTTGGACACTGTGCCATCTAAATTGTGCTTTACTTTGTACACCCATTTGTTGCCAATCAGTCTCATCTCAGATGTGTGAGGTACAAGAGTCCATGTCTGATTTTTCACAAGGCTTGCAGTTTTTCTTCCATTGCTTGTTCCCACCTTGGATCCGAAAGGGCAGCTTGAACATTTGATGGTGTTTCAGATTGTGCAGGTTCTGTGAGTGTGCTGGTGTATATTTTGGGTTTGAAGATTCCTGCCTTGCTTCTGGCTATCATGGGATGAGTAGGTAAAATGTTTTGGGTTGTTTGTGGTGTGGTATTTGGTTCTGTTTCAGGGAATTGTGGATTAGTGTTTGAGGCAATGGCAGAATCTTGTGTGTAATTTTCTATTTCCTGGCAAGTTTCACTTGCTGCGATTGGAATGTGACTTTGTGAACTAGTATTAGCAGTATGTGTGTTGCCTGGTGTCATGCATCCTTGTGAAGATGTTGTGAAGAATTGGTTAACTAAATTTGATGAGCTTAAAGAGTCTAGTTTATACATGCTTTTAAAGAGTTCATCATTTTAGAAAGGAAATGAGTTTTCATTAAAAACAACATGCCTAGCTATATATATTCCCCCTGTGTGATGCAAACACAAGTACCCTTTATGTAAAGCACTAATACCTAACAACATACATTTAGAACTATGGAAGTCAAACTTGTGATTGTTGTATGGCCTAAGGTGAGGATAGCATTCACTTCCAAAGGTTCTAATCATTGTATAATCTGGTTTTGAGTGATGTAAGGCTTCAAATGGTGTCAAATTTCCAAGTACAGGTGTTGCAAGTCTATTGATGAAGAAAGTTGCTGTGCTAAATGCTTCCCACCAGAATTTTAGAGGCACTCTTGCCTGTGCAAGCAAGGTAAGGCCTGTTTCGACAATGTGTCTATGCTTTCTTTCAATTTTGCTATTTTGGTGGTATGTGTATGGGCATAATATCTCTTGGTTATTCCTTCTTGTTGAAGGTAAGGTTCAAAGATTCTGAATTCTCCTCCCATGTCACACTAAAGGCTTTTAATCTTCTTGTCTAGGTTAGTTTCTACTTGTTTTTTTTTTTGAAGATTTTGAAGGTGTTCAATGCTTCTCCTTTACTAGTTAAAGGATATCCAGGTGAAGCATGTCTTATCATCAACAAAAGCAATATAGTATTTGTAGCCTTGGTTCGAGGTTATGGCAGAAGGACCCTACAAATCAGAATGTATGATCTGTAAGGGTTCAGTGGACTTGATTTCAGTAGTTTTAAAACTTAATCTGTATGATTTTCCAAGTTGGCAAGCATTGTAAAATGTAACATCTGATTTTTCATTTAAATTGAGATGATTACAATTTGACAAGCTCTTTTGCAAAGCTGAAAGATGAGGGTAACCTAATCTTCTAAGCCATACATTCCAATCACATCGTGCACTTGTTTTGTTGCTAATTGACTCTATTGTGTTTGAACATAAAGACACCATGGATACAAGACTCTTGATGACTGACTCTTTTTGTTCAAACCTAGATGCTAGAAAGGATGATGTACTGTGACTGGAAGGGCAACATAATAGCTGATACAGTCTACCTCTAGCCATTCCTTGCAGTAGGATTCTCCCATGTCTTTTGTCCTTTATCACACACAACTTTTTATCAAATTTAATGCTAATGTTATTATCTTCAATCAGTTTAGATATGCTAACTAGATTTTTTGTTATTGTAGGTACATGCAAAATGTGATTCAATAACAGATGTTTATTGGTTTATCGGTGCAAAGTGGGCAAAGATGAGCAACCAATGTGTGTGATGGTGAGTTTATTTCCATTACCTACTGCCAGCTGGTCGTTCCCTTTGTATTCAGTGCTTGTGTTCAAGTTCTCCAGGTTGTTGGTGACATGGTTCGTTGCACCACTATCTAGGTACCATGATGGATCAGTCAAGTTCTTAAGTGTTGTCAGGTAGAGGTGATCAAAACCGGTTTCGGTTCCGAACTCAGTTCCTAAAATTTGGAACCGGAACCTACCTTGTTTATTAGGTTACCTTGTTTTTCAGTTCTAATTTGGTTCCGGACCAAAAACAGGGTACCCTATTATTATACTAATAACTTTTCATCAATGTCTTTGTCTTAATAGTAACATAAGACTAAACACTCGACCAACAACTAATTTGCCATAAAATCATATCAAAATAACCAATTATAAATGTGGTCTTTGTTCAATAATTGCAAAGGAATCATTCTACTAAACTCAAACAACTAGAAAAATCTAAAAAAGTAACCAAATCAAGATTATAATGACACAAGAAATATATGTATCAATGAAAAATAGGCTCTTTTACTCCAAACTTCAATTATAACACAACTGACATGTAGAACCCACAATTTCGATATAGATTGAGTTCAGTAAATTTTTATTTAATGATAAATGGTTCGACATAGTTTGTGAGAAAAATTAAATTAACCAAGGATTACGCAGGCATATATAACACGAAATTTAGGCATAGAATGTTATTCACCTGATTAAGTGATTATTATTATTATTATTATTATTTCCTTGAATATTTTAAAATAATAATAATAATAAATAAAATCAAATGAAACCATTGATCTAAAGTTTAAGCATAAGAATTTTGATTCAAAAGTTTAGATAAAGAAAGGCCCAATATTAATAATTTAAGCTCAATTTTTTTAAGCCCAAATTATGTGAATAGTAAGCCCAAATAATGGGTAAATAGTAGACCCAAATTGTAACACCTGTAATTTACGTTCAGCACTGTATAAGCCTAGTTTTGTAAGTTTGAAAATATGGTAGACATTAAATGAGAAGTTTATAGTGAACAAGGTTATTTTTAGAATTTTAAAATTTATGAATTAAAAA
>JAXCLQ010046948.1:0-20041 GCA_035584115.1 Cedrela odorata | reverse complement strand
TATTTATATACACATATATTAATAAATATCTTACATATATACATATATATATATCATTACTTTAATAATATATATATATATATATTAATAATATATTTTAGATATTTATTATTATATTAATATAATAAATATTTATATTTTATGTTTACTTTAATCATATTAAAATATAATACTAATATATTAATATTATTACATCAGCAAATCATATTTACGATATCTTAAAATTCAACCGAAATATTTTTCACGCTTACGTGTGCTATTGCGTCAGAGCCGAAAAATATATTTTTTACAATAAAAAATCAAATTGCAACACAATCAATATTTGTATAATATCATTAACCAATTAATGATTATTGTATAATAGCAATAACCATCATCATCAAGTAACCGACTATGTGTGTGACCCCCAAGGTTCATTGTGAGTTGGATATGGGTGGACACGAACTCCTTCGTATCTCTTTGGTACAACTCTTTGTAACAAAAGTTCCCAATGATCATTCGTAACCTCTAGCAAGATGCCACAACCCCCAGACATTAATGAATCCATATAGTCGTACGTTCATGTAGTAAAGTCTCTGCGCTGTCGACTCCTGATCGAGTGCAGGTCATGGAATCATCAAACCCCTAACTCAATTGTAGGAACAGGGTCTCAAATTATATACGAAAATCATGTATTCGAATATACATTTCCGAAAACACGTACTCTGGCCAGAGATTTCATTTCCCGTGTATGACATCCCGCCTAGGATCTTAAGCTCTAATATCTAAGCTAGCAGATTCCATCTTGGTCATCACCTATCCTTATACACCAAAAACATATTGCCAGCAAGTTTCTTTCACCAAGCGTGGCTAGCCCGATGTGATATACACAAGTGAACGATGTGCCTCAATATAGAGGGCAGCCGTGACACCTCAGGTCAAAGAACCAATGGTACACTAGTACAGCTGTATGACGTATAATTGATAGTGAATTACCCATGTGATTCGTTATATTTAGTCACATTCAGTAACACGTTCTCTAACGTATTACTCATGTTTATGCTCTTGTGACATAAGATTCATCACCCAACTATTAACATCAAATACTAATCCTTTACAGCATCAAACATGTCAGTCATACAATGTCATACTCCCATATGACATTATCTCAACTGGAAACTAATTCAGATGTATTTAAATCAGACTCTATACTCATATCTACAACTCCTTGCAGATAGAATCCTGACGTCATAATACATTACGGGATCTCATTCTTCATTATATATATATATATATATATAATATCTATATATATACGCAACTGAATATGCAGAATGATATAAATGCCATTTTATTAATTATAAACTAATTTACAATTAATTACAAAATTATATATACATAAGGATGATATCCCTAGACTATATAACACGATTAGTTCTAAGGCATATCTCCAACATGATAAGCTTTTAGAGATACTTTGGGCTTATAAAACAACCCCAAAAGTGGCCACGAGGGAACTCTCTACCTTCTAACCTTTAGATTTGAAGCAATAATTTCAATCGAGGTTAACTTGCCAATTTTATGAATCAGTAACTACAATGAGGTAAAGAATGACTGAAACATACATTTAGAACTAGATCTGTTTGAAGAGAAGAGAGATAAGGTGATTACCTTGAACAAAAACGTTGTTATTCAGCACTTGAGACTTGGTTTTAAGACAGGTTACCCTAAACACTAGAATGCCACGATAAAGTATTCTTGGGATTAACTGGGAAGGGTTTTATAAGGTTACTCAAATTCTGAGACATGGAGTATACAAGTTAGAGTCTCCGATATAAATAGGGTTAAGAAGCCGTGGAATGAAGAACTGCTTAAGTTGTATTACGTCTAATAATTATCTAGGATTTGTAAAAATTTTTTGTCCTAAACGTAATACAATGATATCATTTATATATAATTTTCTAACATTCACAAGATTCATGACGATGAAGATACATTAACGATGAAGTAGTCATTGGAGTACAAAGAAAAAGAATTTCATTCGCCTTGGGGTAATATCATTCATAGCTCAAATAAGCTCTAAGCTTAACCTCAGGACATACAAGAGTAAAATAGTTCCCAGATGATCACGTTTCATTCGTCTTAAAGTTGTAACGACTAAAAATTTTATGTACTAGTTATAGTAAAACCTTGGTGACCGGAATAAAATTTTTTCGAACTTAAAAGAGTAATAATTTAAAAAGTGAATAAACTTTAAGTGGGCTAAAGAATGTTACATGTAGTTAGGCCTAATGGGCCAATGGAATTTACAAGAAAATGAGTTAAAATAGTTAAAGCTATTTAATTAAAGAATTTTGTATTATTTTAATTGCACTTGGGTTTAGAAAGTAATTTGAGAAATAAGCCCAATTTAGACATAAAAAAACAAGCTCAAAACAATGCAAGTATATAAGCCCAATTTGATAAAAATAGTAAGCCCAATAAGCCCAAAAATACAAAACCATGTTAAGTATAAGAATTAAAGCCCAATATATATATCTATATATATGTATATATGTATGTGTGTGTGCGTATGCATAAATGTATTTTATTTTTATATTTTTAGGATTACTCGATTTTTCTAGGGAGAGAGATGAAAAAAAAGAAGGGAAAGAGAACATTATGGGAGAGAAAAAGGAAGAGAGCCAAAGTAAATAAGAGGGACGATAAGCGGTAGCATACAGGAAAGAAAAGATGAACGGGCAAAAGAGTAAAGGGAGCAAACCTATAAGAGTGAGGTAAGAGATAGTAGATAAGGTGTGTTTGGCAATAGAGAGTGTTGACCTTGGTGTCATACAAACTCATGCACTCATATTTTTAATGATAACAAATATGTTAATTCAATCAAACAAATGAACAAGAAAGCATCAAGGATTCAAGTTCAAAAATCAAGACACAAGCTAAGGGTATTTATTTTTTAATCTTAGAAATGAGCTTGTATATGTGTATTATAGTATATTTGTAAGCTCAATCATTTTGCACTTAACAATATATTTTTGAAACTTAAAATATGGACTTAATTGTATTTTTTAAAAAGAAAAATGGACTAAAATGCAAGGTCTTTAGGGACCAAATTGCAAGATTTTCAAACTTGGAAAAGGAATTAAAATGCAAGGTTTTTTGGACTAAATTGTAAGACTTTTAAACAGTGAAAACTAAAGTACTGTAGCGGGTACTATAGCAGCAATGTAGCATATATACTATAGCATGAACAGTATCTGGTCGACCGATTTTTCAAAACGATCGACCGGCTGTAGCTCAATACAATTTAGTCGACTGGTTGCTCAAAACGGTCGACCAGTTCCTGGTATTGTTCACGACCGTTGGAGGCTTTTTCAAGTAAACAGTCGACCGGTTACGCACGAAATTCAAATGTTTTTAACCCTAACGGCTAGTTTTCAAACCCTAACTATAAATACAAATCCCATTCAAGTTCATAATAAGTTTTTGGATGTTTTATTCACAAACCTAAGAGCTTACAATCTTCTTTAAACATCAAATTCATATCTTGAGTTTACAAAGTGCTACAAATACATTCTACATACCTTGTACTTATATTTTGTTGTATTATCAATTGTTGGAGAATTATTTGAAGGTGTAATTCGTACAATATACATTTTTCACATTTGTAAAAGAGTGAAAGAAATGTTCTTTCACTTGGGAAGTGAGTGATTGTGAGTGAATCACTTGTGAGGGTTTAAAGAAGTACCAAAAATCTTCCTTGTTGTAATTTGAGTCTTGGGCTCAAGGCTTGTTCTTCACTTGGGTTGAGTGAGGGTGAGTGATTGGATAGAATCACTTGTAAGGTTGGAAGGAGTACCAAAAATCTCCTTGACTGTATTTTGAGTCTTGGGTTTTAAGACTTGTTAATAGTGAAATCTTTAAGTGGAGTTTGAAGGAGTGGACATAGGCAAGGTTGAGCCGAACCACTATAAAACCAAGGTGTTCAATCTCTCTTTCCTTACTCTATTTACTTTCATAAGATTATATTTGATTATGTGTTAATTGTGCGGTTAAATTGAAGCAAATTAGAAAATTAGTCAAATTAAGCTTAGAAACCTAATTCACCCCCCCTCTTGAGTTCTATATTAGTATTTTAGAGAGAACACGAGAAAAAAAAAAGAGGGAGAAATTGCTGAAGAGAGAAGATTTAAAAAAGAAGAAGAAGAAGAAGAAGAATAGATAGCTTCGTCTAAATCCATGGCATTATCTTTCAATCCCTAACCATTAGTTATTCCTTCAATGGCTAAGCCGAAATCAAATCTTGAGCTGTGGTCGAACTACTGGTTTAATTTAATTTCTAAAAGTGTTTTTGTGGCTGACTCGTCAATGGAGTCCAGAATTGTGCTAAACGACATTGAGAAGGCTTTGCTGCTAGTATGAAGTACAGATTAGCGCTTGTTGCAGAAATTCAAAAGTGGGATAAAAGCAAATAGAGTCAAAATGAAAGAATAGGAGCAGCACTGTCAAGGTAATAATGCTTTTGCCATTATTGTTGGTAAAAGATTGATATTAATCGAGCTTGTTAATAGGTCGTTCGTAATTTCAAAAGAGATTCAGTTATTAATTGAGTTAAGACTATGGTGTGGATTAATGATTCTATAATTGTAGGTATTATTAATGGGTATATGCTATTGCCTGATATTAAAAATATTGATAATGTTTAATATTGATAATATCATTGAATTATGTATGTGATAGTGAATGATACATGTATATATAAGCATATATGGCATGTTTAATGTAGAGATTTGTTGTGAAATTGAGAAATGGACTTGCGAAAGTTATTGGCGTGAAGAATGATGAGGATAATGCATGGTTGTTCATTTAGCTGTGTTGTAGTTTTTTGGTGTATGAAAATTGAAAATTTAAAGTGTGATTTCATGATAATATGGTGCTGGGGATTGTGTAGAGAATGATAGGGCAATGAAACCTTGGTTTTAAAGATGCATGTATAGGTTTGTAAAAAATAGGCAAGGTATGAGTAAGAAATTTTGGTTGCTGAAATCTTGACCTAGGCTTAGTATTTTATTTATAAAATGAATTATTATAGACTTCCAATTAACGAACCATTAAATTCTAGAAAACTAGACACAATTACAACTAACATAGTCAAAAATTAGAATTTTTCTTAAAACGGCAAGTTCCAGTAGATTTTAGAAGTGGCTACCTTGTGTTGCATTTTAGTTTGCCAAAAATATCGAGCAGTGTACAGAAAATCTAAAACAAAATAGTGTTATTGTCATTAGTTTTTAGTGCCGAAAAATTCTATGAAAACTAAATACATAGGGGAAAAACATATCCATAAATTAGATCTTTCCATGTAGGGAAGAATTTCCAGTAAAGGTCGAAATTGGTTGCTCTTATCAGCCCTACACACTGGCCTTATTTGCGCAGTGTGTAGTAAATTGATTATAATTCGTACATTAGAAATCGAAATCAATATTCGTAAAAGGCTACAAAGACTTAACGTAATAAGGTATGACATAGTTAAAAAAATTAGATTTTTCCATCAAGAAACGAATTCCCAAAATATTCATAAACTAGTTGCCTTGTTACTAAATTAGGTTGGGATAATGTCCATTCATTTAAATATAAGTGGAGCTATAGAAGTCCAAATGAAGCATTGTAAAAATTCACATAAACTAAAATTATAAAGGATAAACATATTAAAATTATAAAGGATAAACATATTAAAAGTGAACGTCAAGAAGAAATAGTTGGTCTGTCTATTAATATATGTAAATAATATGTTAATTGCGAGCAAAGACATGTTTAAAACTTTATAATTAAAGCATTAGTGAGCTCTATCTTTGAAATACAGAATTTTGACTCAGCAAATAGAATTTTCAGCATTAAACGTCCAAGAAATAAAGGTAAGAAAATGACAAGCATTCTCATGAGTAATACTTAAAGAAAGCGTTTCATATATTTGAGATGTAAGATGCTAAGGCAAAGAATATTCTATCTATGGTACATTTTAAGTTATTGTCAAATAAAAAATCATCCAAGACAGGAACTAAGATGAAGACTATGTTTACAAGACTTTATGCAAATTTAGTTGGGAACCTGATGTCACGCCCCCACTTGTGGGGTCCACACGTGACAACCGCCACAGATCCACGAGACACATTTTCAATCCCTGAACATGTCCCTCAGGCTTGTAAGGCTACTTGGTTACCTATCCCCTATTTATTTACTCACATATATCTCAAAAATATTGCAAAATAGTTCATAAAATGCATCCACGTAAATATTGTCTCTCTGAGACAGTTTCTAAATCATTCCACAATTGAAAATATACTTAATTTAAAATACATATAAAATACTCATCAAATTACATCATTTTCTATTCATAATTACATACATTAAACAGTTTATCAAAAGATACCCAGTGAACTAATCCATATAGTTCTATGAGTCGAGAATAGCACTAGTACTTGAGGGCGTACGCCCTTAACTGATCACCGCCACCTGTATAATGCATTTTCCTAGTCTCGATCTCCTGAAACTGAAAGGTAAGGGGGGTGAGTATATGAGGATATACTTCGTGAGTAGATAAAAATATATTTTTAAGAAAATATTCATATATACTTTTAAAACACTTTATTTTAACAAAATCATGACCTAATATTTAAAATTAACGGATTGACTCTCTTTCTCGGCGGTTACCTTTGCCATGGTAACCTTGAGACCGTCAGTGAGTTTCATGCACAGAAAACCATGCTCTTTAAATAAAATAAATAAATTCTTTTTCATATAAATAATGTATGCAAAATTTTAAATTAGCCCATCACTGACATTAGTCTAGAGTAGTCATGTGGTGACACTCATGACTATCATCAAAAATCTCGTAGGTTGGCAACTCTATAATATCCATCTATATAACTACCCTACCTGCGACGCACTCACCTAGGTGGCCTCTCAATAAGTATGTCCCTAGGCTACTACCCTATAACTACAGTCACATACAAACTTAGCCCTCCCGGCCATATCACCAATATAATCAACAATTAAAATCATTTATAAACATTTCATTATTAACATCATTCTAACGCATGCATTTTTCAATCAAACTTGGCCTCTTGGCCACACATATATTTAACTGATCTACAGGCCATTCTCATTTGTTATAAAACAATAATAATAAAATTATTTCCTAATTCATAAGATAATAAGTTTCATAAAATAGTTTTATATATTTAAAAATATGTAAAATTCACTTACTGTAAAGGGAGGGTATTCACTCCTACTACTTTACTGGTCGTGTGCTTAGTAGGTCCCTCTCTCGAGTGCTCGTCGCTTAATATCATACATATATAACATCATGACTTCTCAGATTCTAAATAATTAATATTTATACATTAAATGCAATATTTGTGATCTTCATGTCTAAAATTCCTTAATCTAGCACATAACTTTATGAGGCTTTCTAACGAGGGTCATTTTGCTGATTCCCAACAATGGAATCCCATGACTATAATTATTTTAAATTTTGCATTTTCATCTAAAATGGTTATACACGTTCCAAGTGTTATTTTAAGCTTATTTAACATTATATAATTTTAATTATCTTAATTCTACATGATCTATATTTCCTTCGCGTCAGTCAAGATGAATTTTCTGGTGACCAGTAAAATTTATATTTTAAATATACTCAAATCTAAAAATTAAACTTAAAATAGGTATATAGGCTTACCTTTAGCTTGTAGATGTCCTTAGAGACCTTAAATGGCCGTTAAATCGGAAAAACCCCATTTTAATTTAAAACCCTAGCTTCTCCTGATACTCCTCCTTGCTGTTTCTTAGCCAAAAATGGTATTACAATGTTGAGGGAAGGATGGGTAATCTCATGGCAGCTAAAATATACGAGAAATTGCAAAGAATTTAAGGAGAGTGAAGAAATCAGTGAAAGGAAAAGAGAGAACGTATTTTTAGAGAGAGAGAGAAATGAATGAATGAGAGTACATTGGAAATGTTTCTCTCTTATGGGTATTTATAAAAGTGAGCGAAAAGACCAAATTGTCCATCGAATTTTACCATGATTTGTGTCATGTATCTAAATATTTAGGTTAGGTATCGATACTTTTAGTCCATGTATCGATCTATTCATTAAGAATTCGATTATGAAAATTTCATCGACCTCGAGTATTGATACATTTACATTTATGTATCGATCTGTTTCTTTTCAATGTATCGATACCTTTGTTGAAGGTATTGATTTGGTTCAACATGTTATTATTTTTGAACTCTCTATTTTGAAATGTGTCGATACTTTCTCTATAAGTATTGATCTGGTCGACTTGTAATTTCTTCCCAAGTCTTTGACTTGAAAAGTATCGATACCTTTGCTCGTAGGTATCGATCCGTTGTGTATCAACTTGCATCCTTAGTGTATTGATACATTCAAATAATGTATTGATACTTATATTTCAGGTATTGATCCCTTCATGCTCATGATAGATTTTAACCTTTTCTATTCATTTCCTAGCTTCTATTTCATTCACCTTTCGAGGGCTCCATCCTTGATCCCTAGCAAAGGCACTGTCTCTTGACCCCGCTTGCTAACCAGCTAATGATATCGCCGAATGCGTCAACGTATGACAACATACCAAAATTCAACTTATAAAAAATTTTAAATCATAATACTATATTCATTATATTCATATCATTAAACTCAATTTAAATTTACCTAAGCCTCGATACTGTGTCAATTAATCTTTAATAATGCGTGTGTGAAAATGAATATCATGTAATGACTATTCTATCCCTATGTTCGAAGAACATGGTTTACACCTAAAGTATGTCATGGGATGCACAAGACCCATATAGACTTTGATAGATGAATTGCTTAAACAATAAAAGAAAGACGTTGAATTGACATGTTCGATTTAAATAGAAGTAAGAAAGTTTTGTTGACCGGAAATTTTTTTTTTTCAAACTTGAAAGAGTAATAATTTGAAAAGTGAATAAACTTTAAGTGGGCTAAGGGATGTTACATGTAATTGGGCCTAATGAGCTAATGGAATTTAAAAGAAAATGAGCTAAAATGGTTAAACTTATTTAATTAAAGAATTTTGTATTATTTTAATTGTACTTGGGTTAAAAAGTAATTTGAGAAATAAGCCCAATTTAGACATGAAAAAAAAGCCCAAAACTATGCAAGTATACAAGCCCAATTTGATAAAAATAGCAAGCCCAAAAATACAAAACTATGTTAAGTATAAAAATTAAAGCCTAATATATATGTGTGTGTGTGTGTGTGTGTGTAAATGCATTTTATTTTTATGATTTTAGGATTTAGACATTACTTGATTTTTTTAGAGAGAGAGATGAAGAAAAAGAAAAGAAAGATAGCATTACGAGAGAGAAAAAGGAAGAGAGCTAAAGAAAATAAGAGAGAGGATAAGAGGTAACATACGAGAAAAAGAAGATGAAAGGGCAAAAGAGTGAAGGGAGCAAACCCGTAAGAGTGAGGCAAGAGAGAGAGAGAGGATAAGGTGAATTTGGCAAGAGAGAGAAGATAAGGTGGATACGGCAAGAGATGGGAGGAAAGAGAGGAAGGAAATAGAGAAGATGTGAAAAGAAGAAAAAAAACCCTTTGAGAGAAGGGAAAAATGGAGAGAACACTGGAAAATAAGAAGAGGAAGAAATTGCTGAGAAGAAGAAGAAGAAGAAGAAGAAGAAGAAGAAGAAGCAGCTTCGTCTAAATTCATGGCGTTGTCTTGCAATTCTTAGCCATTAGTTATTCCTTCGATGGCTAAGTCAAAATCAAATCTCGAGTCGTGGTCGAATTACTAATTCAATTTGATTTCTGAAAGCGTTTTCATGGCTGACTCGTTAATAAAGTCCAGAATTGTGTTGAATGACATTGAGACGGCTTTGCTGCTAGTACGAGTATAGGTTAGCGTTTGTTCTAGAAATTCGAAAGTGGGATAAAAGCAAATGGAGTCAAAGTGAAAGAATAGGAGTTGCACTATCAAGGTAATAATGTTTTTGCCATTGTTGTTGGTAAATGATCGATATTAATCGTGCTTGTTAATGGGTCGTTTGTAATTTCAAAAGAGATTCAATGTATTGATGGAGTTAAGACTATAGTGTGAATTAATGATTCTATAATTGTGGGTACCATTAATGGGTATAAGCTATTGCTTGATTTTGAAAATTTTGGTAATGTTTAATATTGATAATAGCATTGAATTATGTATGTAACAGTGAATGATACATGAATATATATATATATATATATATATATGCATATATGGCATATTTCATGTAGAGATTTGTTGTGAAATTAAGAAATGGACTTGTGGAAGTTGTTGGTGTGAAGAATGATGAAGATAATGCATGGTTGTTCATTTGGCTATGTTGTAGCTGTTTGGTATATAGAAATTGAAATTTTAAAGTGTGATTTCATGATAATATAGTGCTAGCAATTGTGTAGAGAATGATAAGGCAGCGAAACCTTGGTTTTAAAGATGCATGTATAGGTTGCTAGAAAATTGGCAAGGTAAGAGTAGGAAATTTTGGTTGCTGGAATCTTGTCCTAGGCTCGATATTTTATTTATAAAATGAATAATAGACCTCCAGTTAATGAATCATAAAATTCTAGAGAAACTAGATACAATTACAACTAATATAGTAAAAAATTAGAATCTTTTTTGAAACGGCAAGCCCTTAGTAGTTTTAGAAGTGTCTGCCTTGTGTTGCATTTCGGTTTGCCGAAAATGCTAAGTAGCCTACAAAAAATCTAAAACAAAATAGTGTTACTGACATTAGTTTTTAATACCATAAAATTATATGAAAACTAGACACATAGGGACAAAAACATATCCAAAAATTAAATCGTTCCATGTTAGAAAAAATTTTCAGTAAAGGTCAGAAGTCGGTTGCTGTGTTCAACCCTGCACACTGTCTCTTTTTTGCGTATTGTATAGTAAATTGATTATAACTCGAACATTAGGAATTAAAATCAAGATCCGTAAAGGGATATAGAGAATAAAAGTAATAAGGAATGACATAGTTAGAAAATTAGATTTTTCTATTAAGAAACGAATTTTCAAAAAATTCAGAAAACCAGCTATCATGTTGCGAAATTGAGTTGGACAATGCTTATCCGTTTAAGTATAAGTTGAGTTATAAAAATCTAAATGAAGCACCGTAATAATCCATATAAACAAGAATTATAAAGGATAAACATATTAAAATTTTGGCTTAAAATGCATTGCTGATTAATCTCAGCAAAATTACAAAGTTGCCCCTGTGCAGTGAAGAATTATTAAAAATAATTGAAAAAATGAATTGTAATCATTCAACTTGGGTAACTTTAGTCCAAGCTCCATAGTAATCTAAAACACCTTGATTTCTAACAAGGGTGTAGTGTTCATACATGATATAATTGTTTAGCTATGATTTAAATACGCTATATTGAGATTCTAACAAATGCCATTTAATGTAGATCGTCGATCGGAACGCCCACTAGCTACGCTTTGGTAAGAGTTGATCAAACTCTAATAGGTGAATGGTCTAATTTTATTGCAAATGATTCCAAACTTACTTTTATTTGTTTTAAGAAACTCTTTTAGAATTGATAAAAGTGCTTGGATATATATATATATATATATATATATAAGTTAAGTTATTTGTTGTTTCATACATTTATGGTTTTGAATTATGGAAGTGGCCTTGGAGCATTGGTAATTATTTACCCAGTTTGTTTATAAATTGATCTAATGATGATGTGGCATTAAGTCGATATAATTTATAAATGTGATAGGTATTATATATATATATATATATATTTGATATTCTATGGCTACGACAGGTAGCCTAAGGTAGACCTTTAAGGCGCATAGATAAGTGGATTCTCCATTTTCCTCAAATTCATCATTAAAACACAATGCTTGAGATGTGATTGCTTTGACTCTGTTTGAATTGCTTACCTATGATTGATAAAAGTTTTTATGGATTGATGAATTCATGAGTAAATTGACATGGTTTAAATACACTGATGTTCAATAAGAATTTATATGGTTTTATGTTGAATTTATGATTCACTGTGTGGATTTTAAAAATGGTTGTGTTACCCATTTTTTTTTATTTTGAAAAATCGCTTTGAATTATGATTTTAGTAGATGATGAGAAATATGTTTCATAATGTGATTTTGAAATGTGTCATTTCTAAAATATTTTCGCTACTACAAATTTAAGTTAATTTATTAAAATTTATAATTAGCATGATTTTCATTTATTTACAGTAGAATATAATTTTTCTGACATGTATATTCTCTACGATATAATATACTCTCACTGGGTCTTCCAAGACTTACCCCTCACATTTTCAGTTTTGTAGGTTGGATACTCAGTTAAAGGGAAATGAATGTTACAGTAGAAATGTGACATATGTGGAGGCAAGGATACGTATTGCAGTTACTATGGCACATAAATCCAATATGTATAGAGTGTTATAGTTAAAGATAGGCATATATTTCAGTATAAATGGCATGGCGCCAAATATTATATAACATTAATGTATACTATTTATGTTCATAGTTTGACATATTGCCCTTATGCAACACATGCACGGTCTATTATGTTATAATGAATTTATATGAGTTATGTATGCATTCAAATAGACAGAAATAAAGGCTTAAGGTGACGAGGGATTCCTTCACCTGCCGATAGCATTTCTGGATACGAGAATTTACAGGGGTAATATCATCCAAAACTCAAATAAGTCCAAAGCTTGACCTTTAGATGTACAAGGGTTTAATGGTTCTTAGACGACTACATTTTATTATTTCATATCTGGGTAATAGTATCCAAGACCCGTATAAGCCTTAAGCTTGGAATATGTTAGGGTCTACGTGGTTCTTTTATGAAGATATTTACTTATAAGAAAAAAAGTTCAAAAGACTAACTTGTAGGGTTCAATTGTTACATTCTCAGCTCAGCCCAAGTCAAATCTTTCAAGTTATTTATGTTAATTTTAATTATTCTAAATTATGCATCCAGTTTAAGTATGGAAGATTGACTTGTGAGACTCAAGTGTTGCATTTTAAGTTCTCAGTTCAGGCTAGATCTTTCAGGTAATCAATTTTCATTAACTGATTTTTTATAAGTTATGCTAAGATGTTCAGTATAGAAAACAAAGAAGATAAACATGAGTTATCAAAAATGAAAGCTCAGATTGATAAATTATACTTTCAATTACATCTATTTTCAAAAAGAAAAAAGAAAAGAAAGTAAAAAAGTCTATTCATATTCTCTGCTGACCTGGTTGTCAGTTGGATTTAAGAAAGCAACTTTTGAGCTATCAAGGAGAACTTTATCCTTGGCAAGGACATCATCAGATACAACTTCATCGGGGATGGAAGCTCATATTCCAAGGCCTTATATAACCACTTCAGGTATAGATGAGGATACTAGCCTTGGAAAGTCTGTAGGTCAGGTCAATTCTTTCATTGACCTAATTCGTGATGAGTCTGCAGTTATTCCCTCGGCCTCTTCTAGTTTAGTAGTTAGGGATGTAGACTTTTCTCTTTCAACTTCCAAACTTAGCTGAAGCCCTTGGTATTTCTTTTCAAGACCTAGTTGAAGCCCCTAACACTTTGCCCTAGGCTTATTCAGATCAAATTCAAAACTGTTTATCCTCTTGTTTGATTTTGCTTGAGTAGACTTAGCAGTTGTAACCCTGACCTAAAGCTCTTTCATTTTCTGAGCCCATTTTTCCTTTTTCACTTCAAACTGATTTCGCTCTATGGTCAGTTACTTCTCGGTCTTTTCATTTTTGTTGACCAACCAGACATTTTCGGCTTCCATTGTTAGGTATTATTCTCGGCATCCTTTTTCACGAAGCCTTAGTGTAAAGTCAATGCATGCTATACTTGAGCAAATTGTAACAAGCAACTAGATATTAGACAAAGGGAAGAGAACTCATCATTATATAAATAATCATTAACTTACACGGCATAACCATTTCTGCATATAGTCTAGTATTGCACTAGGGTCAACTAAGGAGAGGACCTCTAAATACTCAGGAGGGATCCAGATCAACTGATTATTGATGGCAGGAAGAAGGTGAGCTAAAACTCCATTTTTCGCTCAAGAAGGTCTTTGGCAATGAGCTCAGGGTGAGCTCTAGAAAAGCTGCTTTTACCAGTCTTTTTTACAAGCAGTCATTTTTTCTTCTTTTGCTCTTCCTCGTCCACGTCCATGTCTTTCTTCTTGGCTTCCCTTTGTCCAATGTGGGGACAGAAGGAGGTGGCAAGTTGCTTTTGATCACAATTTCTTTGAAAGGGGACGGAAGCCCTAACTCTGGTCTTTAAGGCCTTAGGAGCCTCTTGAGCATTTTTGCCCTGAGTTAGCTTTTTTAGGGCATCTAATGAGGTTTTCACCTACTTTTTGCGGGCCATTTCTCCTGCTAAAAGAAAGAAACATAGAAAAGTCAATTACCATAACTTGAGACAAGAAGCAGAGAAGGTAAACTATTTACTAGCTCGAGTTTTCTCCGAGGTTAAATGGCCTTTGAAAACACAAAAATTTACAAGACCTGAAGAGATTAGGTTGGCGTCAGAAAGGAAAGACTTATGGTTTGACATTGAGGACCTAGCCATCTCAACCATCCATAAGTTTCGAGCTGAGAGTTCTGGCTTTATTAGTTCAGGTGATTACTTCCCCAAACAATTTAGGCACCTTGACAGTATTGTCGAAATTCTACTAACTATCAATAAAAAAAATATTTATTCTTCTAATCATTGTTGCATGATGAATTACCTACGATGGGATTGCATTTTTCAAGTTAGGTCTGAAGGTAGTACCACCCTAGATTTTTAATAGGGTTCATATTCAACAGATATATGTACTCAATCTCTTCGATTATGGGAGCTAAATCCGAGATCTTGCTCCAGAGAACATACAGACCTGACATGATTCTCTAACTATTAAGGTTTAGTTGGTAAGTAGTAATCCTAAAAGATCCAATGATCCTAACAAAATAGTCTTAAAGAGGAAGTCTGACATTGAGGTGAAACAGTTCCTCGTTAAAAGAAATTTCACCATCAATGGGACAGCTAAGAAGCTTATTCGCCTTAGGGACCCTTAGGTATATACCTTATGAGATATTATAGCAACGAGTGTAGATTTGAAGGTCTGATTTCGTGCTAGTGGAAGGGAATCAATCAGCTCCAAAAGTTATCATTTGTTCCCTTATTTCACGGATTGGGAAAGGAACATGGACAATGGCCAACTCCTCCTTTAAGTCGTTTCCCTGGAAGCAACTTTATTATCACTGAAAACAGAATCCGTTTATATTCACAAGATTGAGAAAAACAAGTTATCAAAGGCTGCCCAAGATCATCAACAACTCAGAAAAAAATTCTATAATGGTCTACAACCCTAAGAAACTATTCAATACCCATCTCAATAATAAAGATTCAAAATAGTAAATAAGTTGGGGAAATGTGAAGGCTTACCAGTAGTTGTTGTGGCGAAATGATAGTGTGAATAAAGAATGGTTCTTTGGGAATTGCAAAAAAAGACCTTGTTCTTGGTAAGATTGTTTACAATGAAAATAAGGTTGTAGTCTAGAATGAAAACGGAACTAAAGTTAAATACAAAGTTTGAAATCTTTTTCTTTCCGAATTAGCCACTGGTATTCTCAATAATGTTGATAGAAAAAGGATTAAACTTGGTACTCGATTTTTCTACTTTGCTGTTATTTCTGTTCCAATTGTCAATGAAATTTGAAGGACTTAAAGATGAAGAAAATGCAAATAAGGGCAAAAGGAGGGTATTTATAAGATCAAGAAACCCCAACCCCAACTGTTGATGTTGCGATGTGGCAAAAGGCTAAAAGAAAGCCACGTTAAATGGAAGATTAAAGGGATGGTCATTGGAATTTGAAAAATAAGGCGGTTATGATAAAGATAAGGGAAATCTTTAAAAGTTGAAATGTTTTTGCCTCGTGGTCCACTGGAAAGCAAACGCATGGATGAAGATTTACGGGGATTTGGGTCAACATTTAAAGTTGACATGTAAAAGGCAAATGTATGAGTCCGTTCAAATCAAAACCTTTAGTTTTTATCAAAAATTAATTCTTGACTAAAAACTAAGGGACTTAATGTTTGGGAAAGGCCTGGAGCATGGATGGGTCCAATGGGCCTTTATCCCGTTAGGTACAACACAATGCCAAAGCCTTAGCCACTAACAAAAGTCTTATGAAAAACATATAGAATTTGAGGCCTGACTCAGTTAAAGAGATCCTGACCATGATGGAACAAGGATCTCTAGTGTGACGTGGCCCAAAACTTTTTAAGCTCAAATCAAATGTCTTAGATCTAGTCGTGGAAGCTCGAGACCTTTTTAAATGTCTCATGTATAGCATGGCAGGGGCCTCAAGTAAGTTATCAGAACCGGATGTCATCTCTATTGAAGAAAAATATCTAAGATGAAACATGAGATTTTTGAAACCTCTCTTCAGCAGTTTTTTCTAGTCATCGTGAAGATCAAGTTTTTGGACTTTTCTGAAATAAGAGAAATTTTGCAACCTAGTAGATGTATTCTGTAAATAGGGTTCAAAATTCCGTGATTCCCAGAATAACAATATGTTTGAAATTATGGTTCCATGATCCCTAGAATACTAATAAGTTTAAGATTATGATTTTCCGATTCTTTAGAATCCTAATGAACTTGAAAAACGTAATGGTAGTAGGACGAAACAACCTATATAAGTTAAGCATGAGGCAATTAGGTACGCATAATACAAGACGTTACATTATATATTTTTCATAATACATTAAGAAATTTAAGATTACTAAGTATTGGAATTGCTGTTATTATTTTTTCTCAAACACGTACAAAAACAAAATCATAACTTAAGTATCGGAGATTTGGTGAATCACTGGCTTTATCCCTGATATCTTCTGTGATTTCTAGTGATATAGTAGTCGAAAGAAGTAAGAAAGACCGTCCTAGTGCATAGAATTTCAATGAGAATTTTGTTGTATCAACAGATTTAATCTTTAGAGTGCATTGGTCTAATAATTAAAAAATTAGTGTAAAATATTGTGTGAAGTTACGAGACTCAATCCTTCAATTAACCAGATTTTGAATAACCTTAAGGTAAAATATATGAAAACTTATTAAAACAATTTACAATTACAACAAAACTACCTATTAAACTAATTAATATCAGTAATTTACAATTATATTATTAATATGTCTCATGTTAACAGCTAACATTACAAAAGAATATTAGAGATGATTGTTGTTGGTAATAGAGGAATTTGAATGCTTGTTCTAATCTTTTCAAGTTTTCAAAATTTTTACAAAATAAAACTAATCTCTTTTCAATCTTGATGTGTATAGAATTCAAACCCCAAATTTTTACTTTTGTTGTATATTCATTGTAAATTAAGTAACAATTCAAAGTTTTAGACTAATATAAACAAGAATGTTGAGATTTTTCAAACTTGGACATTTCCAACATTAGCATACGGTACAGTGTTGGCCTGCAAGCTATCATTTACTGGTAAACCCAAGAGTTTTGTCATGGCCTCTACTACACTATACAGACCAGTTGATACAAGTGCAAGCTGCAAAGCCAAGATCGTTTGCTAACATCCATGGTAAAAAAACAGAAATCAATTGTTGCAAGCAGCATTAAACCACAGGATAGTCCACCAATTGAGAATGTAGCTCAGCATTCAAGACAAAGTTCCCAGTACAAATATACTAACCCAAGACAATTACATATCTCAATGGATTAGAACTTTTCAAGGCGAAATTGTGATTTTGTCAAATTTTCTTGCAACATAATGACAGACGACCAGCATACTTGCTTTTCCTGCTTTTATTTTATATTTAATAATTGTCAAAATATGACAAGACAATGCACTTGAGTTTCTTGTACTGTCGTCTTCTTTCCGGCGGATAAAATATTAAACTTGCTTTAACTGTAGGTTACTTCTGCTTTTACTTTAGAGCTGTAATTAATTGACTAAAGAAGGAAAGAGAAAAAGAGCTACCCATGATGACTTGGATGGTAACAATTGGGGAAAGTCCAAGGAATATTAAGCACTTGTCCCACAAAGAGGGCAAAAAGATTTTATTTTTTCCCTTTATATAGTTTTGGAGTGAACGAGGAAGAAATGTGGATTATTAAGTTTCTCAGGCCGAAAGAAAGAAAATAAAGTTGGATTTTATTAACGATCATTGCCCGAAAGGATTTGATTATTTCCCGAAATCTCGGTGGGCGGGGCCAAACAACAGAACAACTGTACTACACGCTTAAATGGATAGCATTTCACATTAAAAAGAATCATTCTTTGACTCAGTGCCACCACTATAAGCAGCAGCTGTAGGCGGTGGCGCGTGATAATTATCTCCAGGCAGCTCTTATTTCCTGAGTGCAGTTATTTAGCAAAAGAGAGGTGATGGGCCAGAGAATGAGTTGCAGAGAACGCCATGAAAATGCATTGTTCATTGCTGTGGAGAATGGGGACCTGCAGTTGATTGAGGCTATGGTGGAGGAAGACCCTACTGTTTTGAAGATAACCACTGGATATGGAAAGCAATCTGCACTACATTTGGCGGCTGCTTATGGCCAGATCGAGGTGGGTTTCATGCTTACTTGACAGCTTTTACGGGTTTTGTGCTTTCTTTATGCTTTCCTTGGGAAAATATTGATGGGATTTTCTGGGTTTTGATTTTGTTGGCTTGGTCTGATCATGGGCAGGCTCTGTCCATGCTTTTGGATCGGTTCTTTTTATATACCAACACAGATGTCTTGAATCGCTATAAGCAGGTAACGTTTCTTGGTTTTATATGTTTGATCAAATCCTGTTTGCTTGTTTTTTTACTGGTTGTGCATTTTAGTATCATACATTGTATGTTTGGTCCGTGTTTTGGATTAATGTATTGGTGATTGGTTGTTTAGACCCCGTTAATGGTGGCTGCAATGCATGGGAAAATATCATGTGTGAAGAAGCTCATTGAAAGTGGAGCCTTTGTATGTTTTCTTTTTAATGAGTTACATTGATTTCAACTTTGCTTTACTTGAATTATTTTCCATGAAACTGATCATTGCCTATGTTAATAATTTTATTAGATTCTGAAATTCGATTCTCTTCATGGAAGAACTTGCTTACACTATGCTGCCTACTATGGCCATTCAGATTGCCTGCAAGCACTTCTTACTGCTGCCCGCACCAGTTCTGTAGCAGATTCTTGGTCTCTTTCTTGTTCTACATGTGTGTGTGTGAATTTGAATTCAATATGATTATTGTATGATTGAATTGAATGATAATGGCAGGGGATTTTCAAGATTTGTAAACATAAGAGATGAAAGTGGTGCAACCCCATTGCACTTGGCTGTGCGTCATGGATGGTCAGAATGTGTCCATAACCTCTTAGACAGTGGAGCTCTTGCTTGTACTTCAACAGGCGGAAATGGGTACTTATCAATCTTTACATCTATTCTATTTTTAAGTAACTTTTGAATTTGGATTGATGAGAGGCATTTGTGCAGTTATCCTGGGAGTACACCACTTCATTTTGCTGCTCAGGGAGGTTCTTTGGAGTGCATAAGGGAGCTGCTTGCTTGGGGAGCGGATAGGCTTCAGCCAGATGCATTTGGGTGAGTCTTCTAAGCAAGAAATAGAAAGCCCTTTCCGTTTTATGACCTTTTGGAACAATATAAGATTGGCCAAAGTGGTGTATTATATTGCATTTTGGTATCTTGATTCCATGGCAGTTTGCAAGTCTATTTTTGTGGAAAGGTTATTCTGCATGAACTAATTCGAAATGCAAATTGGGAAACTTTATTTACATGGCACCGTAATATATATGGTAAATACTTCAACCATGATATGTGAACAGAATACAAACCAGTGTGCTCTGTTTTAAGCTGCAGCGGAAGTGCGACACACGAAATGGATTTTCGGGCACACAACCGCTGCTAAGGAGCTTAGATGAACACTTCATTTACGGAATAAACTCCCTAATCAAGATCGATATGTGCATG
>JAXCLQ010046927.1:0-20041 GCA_035584115.1 Cedrela odorata | reverse complement strand
CGTCATGTTTATGTTTGAATTTTGAATGAATGTGTTCGAAATGTATTGACTGTTTAAATTATCATGTTTTACACTGCATCGACACGTATAGCATTTGCATGATTTCCTTAATGAGATTTTTATCTCACTTTTTATTGAAAAACCTATTTTTCAGATATTAGCACGTAAGGAGGATCTAGTACGCAAGCGAGGTCGTAACTTTATTTTGATATGTGTAATTTGTAAATTAGCTAAGCATTGTATATAGACTTGTAGGATAGTACTTTAGATTCTATTTGTAATCCTAAGAGTTGTATAATATGTACACTTGTATGTATATATATATAAAAAAAAATGTGGTTTAGAAATGTTTAAGCTTTGTGTAAATAGAAGAATAATATTGTATGTAATGGATGTGTTTATGTATTTGTGACAGTACGAAACGGGTGTGACACTTTCTTTCCTTACTTCCTCTTACTATTTCCAGTCCAAATTGTACCAAATCAAAGAGGAAAGATGAGTAATCACTTGGTAACTCAATTTTGAAAGAAAACGTAGAGAATTTGAAGAGATCTTGAGAGAGAAAAATATTTTCTAGAGAGAATGAGAGAAATACAAAAGAAGAAACAATGGTGAGCTAATCACCTCTCATGAGTATATATATAATTGAATAAAAAGACCAAAATATCTTTAAGAAATCTCAAAATTTTCTAAACTACTAGTCATTAAAATTCTATTATGGAAATTTTTTCTACACAATGTATCAAAACCTTTAGCTTTATGTATCAATTTGACTCAACTAATAAATATTTTTTGAACTTTTTGACTTGCAATGTATTGATACCTTTGATGACGGTATTGATTTAGTTCAACATATAATTATTTTCGAACTCTCTATTTTGCAATATATCGATACATTCTCCATATGTATAGATCTGGTGGACTTGTAATTTTTTTCCAACAATCTGACTTGCCAAGAATCGATACCTTTTATGAATGTATCAATCCCTTCATCAAGTATTGACCTGCATCCTTAAAGTACTAGTACTTTGGTACATGTATCGATCTCCTCAATCTCATATATTAATACTATATGCTCAAACACAGATTTCTCAAGAAAATTAATTCTTTGACCTTTCCTATTTATTCCTTAGAACTAATTTTGTTTACCTTTCGAGGGTGGAGCTGTAAACCCCGTTCTTCGGACATAGTGATAAGATGGTCATTTCATAACATTCTTTATCCCACATGGATTGTACAAAATTAATTGGCATACTATTGAGGCTTAAGTGAATTTAAATTCAAGTTTAATAATGTAAATACAATGAAATTGAAAATATAATTTGAAATTTTTTATAAGTTAGGTTTTCATATATTTCCATACACTAAAGCATTCGATGATCTCGCGAGCCGATTAGCTAGCGGGGTCAAAAGACAGCGCCTTTGTAGGGGATCGAAGGTGGAGCCCCCGAAAGGTAAATGAAAATGGTGTTTAGGAATGAAAAAAAAAAGGTTAAAATATGTTATAAGCATGAAGGGATAGATATTTGGAATGAAAGTATCGATACATTAAGGTTAAAGATCGATACGTGTACAAAGTGTCGATATGTTAAAGAGTTCAAGTCGTTACTAAATGAAGGGATTGATACCTTCATAAAATGTATCGATACCTTACAAGTCCGAGACTTGGGAAGAAATTACAAACTGACCAGATCGATACCTATGGAGAAAAGTATCAATACAAGGTAAAATAGAGAGTTCGAAAATAATTACAAGATGGACCAAATCGATACTTTCATTAAAGGTATTGATACATGTCGAAACAGAGAGTTGGAAAATAATTACATATTGAATCAGATTGATACCTTCAACAAGGGTATCGATACGTTGAAAAAAGAAGGATCGATATATAAAGGCAAATGTATCAATACTCAAGATTGATTAAATTTCCAGAATTTAATTTTTAAAGAACGGATCGATACTTAGACCAAAAGTATTAATACCCAGCCAATAGTATCAATACCTAGTCCAGAGGTATCGATACATAACATAAATCATGGTAAAATTTAAAAGGCAATTTGATATTTTTGCCCACCATTATAAATACCCACAAGGGAGAGGAAACGATTCAAGGAGTTCTCATTTGTTCATTTATCTCTTCTCTAAAAATACTTATCTCTTATTCTTTTTTTCAGATTTCCTTACAAATCAAAGCCAATCACCTAAGTTTTGGTCAGATTTTTGCCTCCCATGTGACTCCTCATCTTCTCCTCAACAATGTGATACTGATTTCAACTTGAAACAGTAAGGAAGAGTGTGGGAATAAGTTAGGGTTTTGAATCAATTTGGGAGTTTCGGGTTTAAACACCAATGTGAGGTTTCTAAGGACATCTACAGACTAAAGGTAAGTTTATAAACTCATTCTAAGTTCAATTTGATGAATTTGAGTATTTGAAATATGGATTTTTTATTTACTCAAGGATTTCCATTTAATCTTGCATAGGAAACATAGATTGTGTTAATTAGTGATATTATAAAGTATATAATGCTAAATAAGTGTAAAATAACACTTGGAACGTGCATAACTGTTTTAGATGAAAATGCAAAAATTTGAATAACTATGACCATGGGATTCCGTTGTTGGGAATCGGTTAAATGACCCTCGTGAGAAAGTCTCGTAAGGTTAAATGTGTCAAACTAAGGAACTTTAGACACAAAGATCATAAACATCGCATTTAATACATAAATATTAATTAATTAGAATATCGAAATTCATAATGTTATATATGTGAAATATAGGAGTCAAGTACTCGGGAAAGGGACATACTAGGCACGAGAAGTAATGTTGGGAGTAGATACCCTTCTATTTACTGTGAGTGGATATAAACATTTATTTTACTTGTTTTCATGTTTCTAAAATATTTTATGAAACTTACTGTTTTATGAACTAAGAAATAAATTTATCACTATTGTTGTTTAAAGTAAATGCAAATGGCCTGTGAGATTGAAATTATATGTGAATGGCTATGAGGCCAAGTTTGATATTGAAAATGTATATTTTATAATGATTTTGATAATGAAATATTTATAAATGAATTTTTATATTATAGATTATATTGGTGATATGGCCAGAGAGCTAGGTTGGTATATGACTGTAGCTACAGAGTAGTAGCCTATGGACAGACCTATGAGAGGCCGCTTAGGTGAGTGCGCCGCAGGTGAGGCAGTTATATGGGTGGATAATGATAAGAGTTGCCCATCTGCAGGATTGACAAGGACAGTTATGAGTATCACCACATGACTATTCGAGGCCAACGTCAGTGGTGGGCCAGTTTTTAAATAGCTAACATGCATCTTTTAAAAAAATAAAAGAATTATTTTTATTATATAAACATTATTTATAATGCATAAAACCCACAAACGATCTTAGAATTACCCACAGTCAGGGTGATCACTGAGAAAGGGAGCCACCTCAATGATATTTAAATAACAGGCCATGGTTTTGTTAAAATAAAGAGTTGTTAAAATAAAGAGTTTTAATAATATATATATATATATATATGTTTTTTAAAACCTATATTTTTGTCCACTCACGGAGTAAATTCCTATATACTCACCCCCTCACCTTCCAATTTCAGGAGATCAAGATTAGGAAGTGCATTGTACAGGTGTTGTTGATTATTAAAGAGTGCAACGCCTTCAAGTATAATTGATATTCCCAACTCACAGCTTTGTATGGATTAATTCACTAGGTATCTTTTAAGAAAATATTTCATGTATGAACTTATGAATATACTATGATGTAATTTGATAAATATTATATATGTATTTTTAAATTTATTATATTTCATATAAGGAATATTTTTGGAAATTTTCTCAGAGAGATATAATTGTAGGGATGCATTTTATTAACTGTTTTGGAATTGATTGGAAATATATGTGAGTAAATGTATAGGGGACAGGTACCCAAGTAGTCTTACAAGCCTGAAGAACATATTCAGGGATTAAGAATATGTCTTGAGGGTCTGTAGCTGTTATCACGTATGGACCCTACGGGTAGAGGCATGACAATTCTATAACTAGAACAATTAGTACTCACTTTTGTAAGGAATACTCCTTAAAGAGGAGGTCCCAAGTTCAAAACGTGGGGGAGGCGAACTTCCCTTAGAGGAAGGAACAAATACGTCGGTAGCTGGGCCTATGGTACTCAGAGAGCCAAGGGACAAATTCCTACTCAGTAGGCCCATGAGGGACACTAGACTGTAACGGCAGTAACTTAGTAGTCCAAGTGTGAGCCGGGTGGGACCCGGTGGTCATTTCGAGGGTCGAGGTCATTAGAGAAGCCCCTGATCACCTACAAAGGCATTATCCTTTAACCCAAGTCAATAATCGGCTAGTAAGATCGTCGTATGTGTAAGCGTAAGGTGACATACAGAAAACCTAATTTATGCTAGACCCATAATACTTAATGCACTCAATAAGACCCATTTAACAAGTTAAGGGTAAATTTGTCATTCTATTACCCACTATACAAACCTCAAGTCTCAAGAAATTTCTTCATTTTTCTCTCCTCCTCTCACGTTCTTCTCCTTCTTATTTTTCTCTTACGTTTCCAATGAATCCTCTCACTCTTTTTCACCAATCCTTCTCTTTTCTTTTGATTTTTCACCTATAACAACACAAATTCATCATTCTAAAGCCACTATGATGTTTATTTTCAAAGATTTGGGCAGGAATTGGCGAGGGAGAGTTACAGTTTAAAGTCAATTTAGGGATTCCTCAAGTCTAAGGATTTTTCTAGAGTTTTGGTAAGCATTCCACCCATCCTGAAGTCTTAGAATTCATTTTAGTGTAAATTTTGAAATGGTTTTACTGTGCATAAGTTAAGTTTTTAATTTGTAATTATAGTAATATTATTTTAAATTTGTGCTTTAGAACATAAATGAATTTAGGATCGAAATTAGTTTGGAAGAGAAAGGAAATAATCTTGATAGTTTGAACCTTTTAATGGTTATCCTCATTTTTTAGAAATTAGAGCCATTTTTAGGAAAAATCTATTATAGATAAAATTATTATACACTGAAAGAACTTTCCAACAAGTACTTATAATACTAATCGAAACTCATTTTCCTTATCAAAGAGCCCCTGAGATATTCTTATTTTTGTCAAGTCTCGTCATCTTATAAGTTTTCAAGTTTTAAGCACAATATCCCCGAGCCGAGCATAATACATTTAACCTGAGCTCAACACATTTGACCTGAACATAATACACCTGATTTGAGCTCAATACATCTGACCTGAACTCAATACATCCGACCCGAGTACAATACACTTAATCTGAGCTCAATACATCTGACCCGAGAGTAATACACCTAACCCCGAGCTTAATACATCTAACCCGAGCATAATATACCCGACTCAAGCACAATACATCTAACCTGAGATCAATACATTTGACCTAAGCACAATACAACTGACATGAGCTCAATACATTTAACCTGAGCACAATACACATGACCCGAGCTCAATACCCATGACCCTAGCACAATACACCTAACCCAATCTCAATACATCTGACTCAAGCATAATACATCTAACCCGAGCATAATACATCTGACCCTAAGCACAATACCCTTGACCCAAATAGCATACCTCTGACCCTGACTCTGAATTGTATATCAAACTTTTGAAGGTCATAACTTTGGATCCAGAAAGAGTTAGAGAACATATAAGATATAAACGAAAAGCCCTTTTTGAGCTTTATAATGCGATTATTAAGGTTAACCCAGTTAAGGTCATTTTTAGGTTAAAAAGTTAAAACACGATTTATGGGTATATAAGACTCTTACCTATCATGCATACATGCATCAATTAAGAGTATGTACAAGTATGAATGGAATTAAATATTAATAGTATTTAAGATGTATCAATTAGGCACCGAGAACCCGGGAAAAGAACCCAGCAGGTGCGAGGATCAGTAGTGGGAGTGGTTACCCTTCCATTATTATAAGTAAATTTATTACATACATAAATAAGTATATTTATATGTGTGTGTACTATTATATGTACGCTTGTGGACCAAACAAACTGCTTTCTTGTTAAAGTGAAACATGAAATGAACTTGTTTATGACTGATTTACATTAATATTGGGATGTTTTGCTTATATGATCTGCTATTGAAAATTTTATGATATGTATGCTGGAACGGCCAGGGAGGCTAGATTTAAATTATACGTTTTAAAATTATTATTGAAAATTATCTGATTATGCATGTATATTGGTAATGTGGCCAGTAAAGCAGATACTATCATATGGCTAATAGGCTTGTTTTTACTATAGCTACAGGGAATCAACCTATAGACAGATCTATGAGAAACTGCATAGGTGAGTGAAGCAATAGTGGGGCTAGTATAAGGGATAAAGACCATGGCAAGTCCATTGTGTGCCATGAATGTATGTGCGGTTATAGATACCCTATGAAAAATCTTGACGACTTAATAGGACTATCTTGGATTTGACGAATATGACAAGGATAGTCGCTCGTGTCACTGAGCGATTACTCGAGGCCGACATCAGTGAGACGAGCTTGTTATATAAATGCATGCTTTACATAAATGATTATACAAAGCATGAAAAATAGCTTTTCATTTTATAAGAATTCATTGCATATGGTTTTATGTATAAAAGACTCATTGATGGTTTCAACGTTACCTCGATCAAGGTAGTGGTCGAGAAAGTATGGCCAACTCGGTTTGTTTGTTTTAAATTGTAAGTAGATCTTTAAATTGTTTTATGATTATTTAATGGAACGAACATGTATATATATTTTTGGGTATAAGTTGAAGAGTAATCACAATATCATGAGTTTGGAAATGTGTGTGCATGTATATATTTATGTATGTATTTTATTTACTCACTGAGTATCTTCGTATATTCACTTCTCACCATTACAGCTTTCAAGTTAAGCGCCCTAGTACTCGCTAGACTAATAGTAGTGGTAGAAAACCTACAACACTTTTAGTAGATTTTTCTTTCTTGACTCACATAAATATTTTGGTTCCACTAAATGTATTTACTTGCATATATTTTTATTTGAAAATTGTAAAGTATTTATAAACTAAATATTTATGTAAATATTTATTATCTTGTTTAACTTGAATAGAAATGAATAATGATATTTTATTATTTGATATGTGTTATGGATGAATTGATCATAGATAATTAATTCTTTAATAATGCTCCCACGGATGAGAGTTATAATTTATAAACTGTTTTTAAGATTTTATGATTTATAAGTAAGCCTTATAGGCTCCCTTGATATATCCTGGATATAGAGAGTGTATCATGAGAGTTTGTGGCGATTGTCGTGGATGGACCCCAAGTTCAGGGCGTGGCACATTCAATCTTATACCATGAGCTGAGTTAAGCTCAATTAAGCCTTGATAATATGTAAACTAACCATGAACCATGCATGTGTGAAAATAAATGTCATACATTGACTACTTTAACCTTATGTTCGAAGAACATGGTTTGCAAAGATAATGCGGATTAACCCCTTCTTTTTGCCCCAAAGATCTTACCATTTCCAAAGGAACTGAAGTTACATCTCTTTTCCATTTCCATTTAAGAGTTATATCTTTCCACACCCCTTTAAGATCTTGAAAAATTGATAAAAACGATTAACTACTTCATTTTTAAATTTCATAGTAATAGAAATACATGTCCTAGCAAAACAAAACTTTTAACTTGCTATTATCTTGCCTAGTAAAAAAATATTTGCCTCCGTGGAAAAATAACAGAGAAATACTGACTCTCGAGATCTTTCTTTTAGTTGTTGAATCTTTATTTGATTAATCAATGTGTGATATTCTGAATCCTCATTACTAATGGAATTAAAATGATATCTGGATTAATCATAAGATCCTTTCAATTGGCAAGAATTCATTACTTATAACTAAATTTATTAAATATTCATGAATCGTTTAGAATGTAATAGCTATAACTAATCATTCCATTAATTTAGATATATCTATCGAATTTGAAATTTTAATATCAGAATAGTAGGTCTAGTTATGATTCTATGAGTTAAATCTTCTTATTCCTAAGCATTCCATACGAAAGTTGACAAATAAGTCACCTTTACTGCTACTTTACAAAACCGTACATTAGAAATTTCAAATAATTCTAAATTAATAGAATGATTAATTATAGCTACTACATTCTAAATATCACTTCCTGAACCAGAGATCCACCTTGTGACAATCGCCACAAACCCTTATGATACACCCTATATACCTATAATATATCACGAGAGTCTGTAAGGTTTTTCCTTTTCCTGTCAATCATAAAAACTTGAAAACAGTTTATAAATCGATAACTCTCATCTATAGGATCATTATCAAAGAATTGATCATCCATGATCAATTCATTCAAAATACATATCAAATAAATAAAACATTATTATTATGGGAATCACTCCCAGTCAGGTTGAACTTACATAAACATTTAAATAAACTATTTAGGTTATAAATATATTAAAAAAAAATTCAAATAACGTTATCTAGTGGGACAAAATACAAATGTGAGTCAAGAAAAGCCTATCAAGAACGTTGAAGGCTCTCAATGACTACCACTAACCTGGCTAGTACTAATACGTCTAACTTGAAAGCTAAAATAAGTGACGAGTAAGTATATAAATATACTCAGTGAGTAAAAAAATATACACATTTATCATACATGCACATGTATTTCCAAAATCCAAATATCTAGATTTCTTTACAATATATTCAAAAGTATATACATATTCATTTAATTAAATAAACAGAAAATAGTTTATAAGTATGCTTATAGTTTTAAATAACCAAATCAAGCTGGTCATACTTTTCTCGACCGCTACCTTAGCTAAGGTAAATTCGAAACCATTAATGTGTCTTTCATTATAAAATCGTATGCAATAAATTCTTATCAAATAGAAAACTATTTTGCATACTTTGTAAAATCATTTATTTTTTGTAAAACATATATTTATAAAAGTAATCATCTGACTTGGTGACATACACTGATGTTGGCCCCGAGTAGTCACTTGGTGACATAAGTGACTGTCCTTGTAATATCCGTCAATTCCAATATATCCCTATCAAGCCGCCAGAACTTTCCATATGGTATCCATATAACCGCACAACCGTGCCCGACATACAGTAGGCTTGCCATGGACATTCTTCCTTATACTAACCCCAAAGCAGCTTCATTCACCTATGCGATCTCTTAATAAGTCCATCTATAGGTTACCTCCCTGTAGTTACAGTAAATAAACAGGCCCACTAGCCATATAATAATTTTCAGCCTTACTGGCTTCATCACCAATATACATATATAAAATATATCAATTTCAATCAATGATATAATAGCATATAAACTTTTTATCCCAATATCAAAGTTTTTGTTAACAGTATACTAAATAAGCTTTTAATCCCAATATCAAAGTAAAATGCATAAAAACAATTTCGTTTCAATTTTTTTTTAACAAAAAAAATCGATTATCTAGCACACAAGCATACATATATGTATAACACTCATATATTTATTTATTTATTCATGTATGTATAAATTTACTCACAATAAGGAGAGGGTAACTACTCCCACTAATGATCTTGAATTGAATTCTCGAAGCCTAATACTACACATGTTTATAATTATAAACTCTACAATTCAAATTATTAAACTTAAATGCACTAAATACAATAATTGTGGAAAACATGGCTAAAATCCTTTAATCTGACACATGACACATTTCTTAATTCTCAAAGCTTAACTAACGAAAATCATTTATCCGATTTCTAACAATGAAATCCCATGGCTGAATTATTCTAATTCACATTTCCATCTAAAATGAATATACACATTCTAAATCAACTTCTCATATTATGTCAAATGTTAAAATCAATGGAATGTGGATTTCAAACGACAACCAGCATATATAACCATCAAAATACTCCAATTAACCCAAATAAATAATTTCCTATACAAAAATCAATGTAAATCCTAAATAAACAGTAAATCTTTAGTTTCTAACATATTCAAAATCAAACTTCTAACAGATTAATAAACTCACTGCTAACTTGTAAAAGTCCTTAGAAACCTTAAATCGACGATTTAACGAAAAATCTTAAATTTCTCATTGAAACCCTAGTTCCTTCCTTGCCTCTCCTTATTATTTCTAAACCAAAATTGACACCAAATTGAATAAGAAAGGTTAGGTAATCACTTAGCAACATAATTTGAAAAAAAAAGTTAAAGGATTTGCTAAGATCTATAAGGAAATCAGAAAGAGAGAGAAAAAGAGAGAAAGAGAGAGATACGTGTTTTAGAAAGAAAGGGAGAGTGATACAAATGAAGAACAATAGGGAGTTGGGTCCCTTTCATGGTATATTTATAGGAATGAGTGAAAAGACCAAAACTACCTTAAAAAAATATTAGAAATTCAAAAATTACTTACCAAATATTTACTAAGATTAGTTTAATATATCGATACCTTTTGGCTTGGGTATTGATACATTCATTAAAATTCAATTCTGAAAATTTCTTTAACACAATGTATTGATAACTTTGCCTTTATGTATCGATCCCTTTGAAATATATCGATACTTTCTATAAAAGTATCGATCTGGTTCATCTTGTAAATATTTTCGAACTCTATATTTTACAATGTATCGATACCTTATTTATATGTATCGATTTGGTCAACTTGTAATTTCTTCTCAAATCTCTGACTTACAAAGTATTGATGCCTTTTATAAAGGTATCGATCCATTCATCAAGTATCGACCTACATCCTTAAGGTATCGATCCCTTCATCAAGTATTGATATACAGAAACCCCAAAATATTCAATACACCCATACCATGAATCTGACTTAAGCTTAACTAAGCCTTGATAACATGTCAACTAACCATAAACAATAACTATGTAAAAATGAAAATCATTCAATGACTTTTAACCCTTCGAACATAGGGTTTACAAACCAAGCTTTTCAAAAATTTTCTCTTAAAGAATATAAAATAATATATCACATAAATCTTGTATATTTATAGCTTAGGCTTTCTTTTTGATTAATAAATTCAATTATTTGTTATCAATCCTTATAAATCTCTTTAAAACAAAATCCAAAATATGCCCATAATTAAAAGCCACTTAATACAAAATCCAAAATGAAAGTCATTTAATGACTTTAACCCTTCGAACATAAGGTTTACAAACCAAGCTTCTCAAAAATTTTCTCTTAAAGAATATAAAATAAAATCTCACATAAATCTCGTATATTTATAGCTTACACTTTATTCTTGGTCAACAAATTCAATTATTTATAATCAATCCTTATAAATCTCTTAAAAACAAAATCCAAAATATGCCCATAATCAAAAGCCACTTAATATAATTCAATATTATAACTAGAATTGTAACACCTCCATACCCGGATATGCTACCGGCAGGTGATGGCATCCGCCGTCACCCTAAGCCTTACTCTAGTGATCTAAATGCATATGCAAAATATGAAACCAAAATAACAATGATAACAGTATCAGACAAAATGCATTTATCACATAAGGGTAATAAGCCTAAAAAGCTCAAATCATGAATAAATAAAATTCTTGATGTAATACAACATCTTATAATTTAAGGTACATGATACATGTTTCTTGATGCGTGATTACCATGTGCATGACGCATGAACCCTAGTGATTGCAATGTGTTTTCCTTGTCCCATGTCTGTATCTCTATTGTACCGAATTCTTTCCCTTTTTTTCTAACTATTTGCCAATCTTACAACACTAAAAGGTGAGAGGGGTGAGTCCTAAGAACCCAGTGAGTAAACATAATGAAATGAGGAAATACAAATGAAGAATAGAAGTATAAAATTTAAAGTACAACATTTCATATAAATTTAAAACCATTCATTTAAAAACCAACAATGTAATATAATGTAGTTGTCATGAATACAATCTATGATTTCTTAATAAACTTTTCAAAGGGAAGCTCACCCATCATGGTCCATCCCTCATGGATTTATTACAGAGGGAAGCTCACCCAACATGGTTCATCCTTCAAGAATTTATTACAGAGGGAAACTCACCCAACATAGTTCATCTCTCAAGACTTTGTTACATAAGGAAGCTAATCCAAGATGTTTCATCCCTTAAAACTTTGTTTTAGAGGGAAGTTCACCTAACATGGTTCATCCCTCAAAGTATTTGTTATCGGAGGAAAGCTCACCCATTACTGTTTATCCCTCCAAGATTATATGATTTCTCCTTTACCCCTTTCAAAGGTAAGGGCAAAATTATCCGTGCACAGACATACTTATAATGAACACTTGTAGCCAAAATCTCAAAACATATAATTCACATAATATTTTCATCACATATGTCACACATGATCATCAACTCAACTCGGTTCATCACACATCAATCCATCCGTCCACAAAAACAATTTATAATATCCAATCACATTTTTTATAATTTTTGCCCTTACTTTAAACATATAAATTTTCCATCATATAAAACATTTCTAAACATTAGATGCATAGAGAGGTTAACAATTTCAAATCTATTTTCAATACATGTATATTTCAAACCATTCATAATCCAAGCAATGTGCATAAATAATATTTTAGAAAGTAAAGCATCCACTCATACTTGCCTTACATCAATAATAGTAAAACTATTTCCTTGTTCGTAAAATAATAAGTTCTGTAAAATAGTTTTAAAAAATTAAAAACAAGTAAGATCCACTCACTCAACCATCAATTTTCTTCTCTTCTATAATCACTTAAATCATAAACCAATCACATCTCATAAGCTCACGATAATTCATCACTTCTATAACATTTACACTAATCTTACTACGTTTACCTTAACGAGTATAACAAAACATAATTCATAAATTTCATTAACCTTAAACGTTATCAACATATTCAAGAGGAAATAGTTTCAATAATCGCAAATAGCCATAAATTATATAGAGTAATACATCAAGCATATTTAATAAATTTAATGAAGGTTTCATGCACCTTTATTTCAAATACTAGGTTCAAGTAGCAATCTCATTTTCACATTTTAACTTAATGAAATAAATTATCTATCATCAGTCAACATTCAAACCTTCGGATCCTTTCTCACATGGCACAATCAAAGTTATAATTCATATCTTTACAGTATCTCAACACTTTATCGATATTTTCAATAACCATTCCTATGTCATCATAATCACAACTTCATCAAGCAATGTTCAATATAATTCTAAAAACTTAATCAAATCATTTATCACTTATATTTCATCATTAAACTCAAATAAGTATTTGAAAAATATAACCATCCATTCACAGTCATAAGCTAATTCCTAGTCTGTGAATTCATAATATTTCACATACCCTTGATATCACTAAAAATCCACCTCAATAACCATAATAATCATAAATTTTAATAAGCCATAACCAAAGCTAAGTTAGAAAACTTAATTAGGATTCCAATACATGTAATTTAAATCTTTATTCAACAATTCTCGGAGAAATAGTTATTCACTCTCCTATATACCTCAAGGATCCACCATAAGTTACATGCTATAGCTATAGAAATATTATATGTATACAAAATATATCATACACATATACCTACTTTGCTGACTCAATTCCATATCACCATTATCTCAATTTATAAATAACAAGTATAAATAAAGATCAATGCCCCAAAGGTCATCTCTATAACCTAAACACATTAATATCTCTTTAAAATGATCATAAAACAAACATTAAGCACTCTCAATCATTTCACACAAACTCAGACTACCGAAAATAGCAAATAGTTCGATTTTCGCCAAAATTTAAGTTTAATCTCCATATTATATAATCATGTAAGATATGATTAGTCCACTCACCTATTGGAATTTTACCATTTTATACCAAAACGCGTCGACGGCACTCCGATCGGTGATCTTGCTTGTCGAAATTCTTTTTACTCCTTTATTAGCATTTTCGCAACTCGTTCCAGCAATTTGTCGAACATGTGGCATTCTATTTTCTTGTAATATCCCAAATTCGGGAGTGTTAACGGCAGATGATAGGTCTCTCCCATCACCCTAAGCCTAACACAACCTACTATATATGCAATCTTAAATAGACTCAGATCATATCAACATAACTCAAGGGGTTAGGTCGCCACCGCTGTTATATATACAACTCAGATGATATACCATTTCTCAAAATAATATTAACTGTACACTTTTCAGTCTATATAGATGCAACTCAAGACACCAACAACATATATTATATAACAAAACCAAATAACACTGCTAATCTTTATATGAGATGGACCCGACACAGTGGTGACTGTGATAGGTGACCTCTCCTTTAAGTCCGTGTCTTCAAGATGCTGTGTCTACTCATTAACTAAAGATTTCCAGCAAAATTAGTAGGTGAGGGGAGTGAGTCTAAAAAGACACAATGAATGGATGATACACACACAAACATCACTTCTAATACATATATTTCTACATTGACATCAATTACATATTTTTGTCATCATTCGCATACTCATACCATTATTTGCTTATTCATATGAAATATATATATAGATATGCAACAATCATTTACATTGAAACAGAAACAATTTTCAATATTTCAAACACATAATTCATTACTCAGCAACATACTGATGTTTAAGGGCATCCCCTCAAACATCCCAACAATACCACAGTGCTTTGGGGCGTCTTGTTTACCGCTATCCCCCAAGACACTAAAATAACACCAATCATCATGTGTATATATCTATATCTAGTCCATGTCCAGAGCCACACACTTGATCCAATAGAGGGACATTTCATACCCAGGGATTACACGCTTGACCGGGCAGAGGGATTATATATCTTGAAGTGTCTCGTCTACCGCCGTCCCCCAAGTTATCTACCTGGATCCATGGATCAATCCCACGGCTCACGATCACGCACATGCACACGCACACGCATCCAAGAATAACAATAATTATAACATCACAGTAAGAAAACAAGAAAGCACTACAAAAGATCAATACAGTTTACTTTTCTTCTTTACATGTTACTACACATCATACTAAGGTTATCAAGCACCACTAATGGTAAGTCAACACAACTATCTTTTCCATCCTAACATACTACGTACAGTCATCTTACACACCACACTTCTCAATGTCAACACATTCAATCCTTTCATTCCATATTACAACATAATATATTCAACTCATTATATATGGACAATAGCCAATTATTTTCCTTTACGATCACTCTCAGTCATACAACACAATCATCCTTTCTAGAATCACATTACAATATATCTAGATCATTTTATACAATCATTACAACTCATCTTGAAAGCACATCAATCATTTTGTTCACACTCGTTTCAGTATTGATTTCATATGCAGTCTCAGCACTAGTTTCATATGCATTATTTGTACTAGTTTCATATGCATTCTCAGTGTTAAGTTTATGTAAATTTTAGTATTATTCTTATATACACACATACATGTATATATATACGTATATACATATGTATGTATACGTATATACGTATATACACGTATATACATATGTATATACATATTGATACATATGTATATATGTATATACAAATAAATACTCGCTCACCAAGGTCAGGCTATGGTGTACTTAATCTATCGAGGGATCTTCAAACTATCGGTCTGATGATCTACAACATATATAGTATTGTATTAGATTCTTTCATTGTAACTACACAAATATACAATTATATTATGCATGTAACCTGCCCCCTCCCCTAAGTCTAAACTAAATATACACATTTCAAACATCCTTATGGCGCTCACTGCGCATTTACTCGCTCTAAACTTGTGGTGCATTGCACTGGTAAGGTATCTCAACCTAAATTTCTTAGGACACATTCTATTATGTGTCTAGTTTCTACCACTTCTCATAAATTCACATTTCAAGTTCGAACGCTCAAGTTACAACCGGTTTTTGCCACCCTACTCAACGTAGTCAACTATGAACCACGGACAAAGCAGCTTGGTTTTAACAAAAATCTATACTATCTTGCTTAACATCTTGATCTTATTTTTGGCTATATTGTGCCCTTATGTGTCTAGTTTATGTAACATTTTATGGTTTATCAATCCGAGGTCTAGAACTCACATAATCCTTATTTTACTGAACACTGTATAGAAATTACTGCGATCGACGTTCATGTGTTTCGCTCGCACTCTCACTTGCTCAACTCTCCGCTCACATGCGCTACCCCAAATACATATTATAACACTCTTATATAATAGTTTTATTAACTCAAATCATCCTTTGCTTGAACACACAACTGCGACGCACCGACGTCGCAAACTTATGTTCTGACTTTTTGGCAACACCACTCGCATTACATTAACACTTCTCAAGCTTATCGGCAACACTTCGCACCTCCAATTTTTCACATCACAACCATAATTCACATAAAAATATTATCCTACATCTCAATTTATACATTACATCATTTCGGTCACATCAATTTGGATACCATAACAACACAATTCACATACTACATCAATTAAACACATTCAAAGTCAAAATTATCAATTCAACACATTAGCACTTACCCTAGCTTGCTAACTTACTTCCTTTTTACTGTAATTTTCTTTCTTCTCTTAGCCCAAAGCTGGTTCTCCTTTTTCTCACTTAGTTTCCGATCAACCCTTACCTTCCAAAATTTTGGTCATGAACATCAAGTTCTCTTCACGGTTTCAGCATCACTTCACCATTTTTTTCTCTTCTCCTCCACTTAATTTTTACCAATTCAACCAAATTCTCCTTGTCTCCAACCTACTCACCCAATTTTCCTACCAAATTTCCTCATTTTTCCAACTATCCACCTTGCTCTTCTCGGCCTTGCTTCACTTTGGCTAGTTTTCATTCAATTGGCCAAAACACTCTCCATGTATTCATAATCCTTCTCAGCCTTCCTTGTTCCTTCTCAACCTCTCTCACTCTCAGCTTCTCTAGCTCTCATTTGATCTCAATTTGCTTTCAAAATGAATAATGGGTGAAGAAGACCAATTAGTATTAGTTATATATTCAATGAATTTTGTTTACATGCATATAGGTACAGGTGCAAGCATTGTATATATATTTGTATATATATTGACATTTGTCTAAGTAATATGCATATGTATGGTATAAGCAATATATATATATATATATATATTTGCATTAGTTTAACTATTATACATATATGCCATACAAATACTATATATATAGCCATATGTATTGGCATTAGTTTAAGTATCATGTATATATATTCGGTATATTCACTATATATATGTATATGTATTGGCACAAGTTTGATTAATATGTATATACATGATACAACCACCATATATATATATATATATATATATATATGTATCATTTTACTAGTTGTAGTGTTACCCGTATGTACCATTTTTATAAGCTTGTATTATATATTATTAGTATGCTTAATTATGCGGTCATGGCATACGTATTTACACAATTTGAAAGCCATAACTTACCATATATATATGTATATATATAGACATGTACGATTTAAGCTATTTTATTTATTTTATTTCACTTAACACTTTATAACTTAATTTATAACTTAAAACATAACTCATGCATTTTAAGTATATATATATATATATATATTATAAGCTCGTATTATTCTTTAATACAAAATTTTAAATTTTTATTTTATGGTCTCTCATTGTGTCACATACACTTATATTTATGTATTATCGTTATACCAAAATTTACGGTTATGACATTTCTTCCTTTGCTCTTCACTCTCTCTTCCTTTACAGTAATTTTTTTTCTCATTTACAACCAATATCAAATTATACAAAAATGGTTATAGAAGAGAATCAAAAACAAAACATTATCCCCTATGGCCAGATTTTCTTCTTCACGGTTTTGCTTTCTCTCTCACACTCGTTCTTCTTTAATTTTTGTTCTCTCCTTTTGAGCTCTCGGCCATAACAAAATGAAATATGGTTTTCTCCTTTCAATTTTGGCTATCATAGGGATTTGGCTCTTCTCTTGCTCTCTCCCTCTTTCTCAATTTTTTTGTTAATTCAAAAAATGAAAACACAAAATGAATCAAATAAAGAAATGGGTTACTTATACAGTTTGCACTCTTTCTCCAACATTTTCCTAATCATCCCTCTTGTCCCTTTTGTTTTTCTTTTAGTTTTTTCCTTCCCTTTCAACTCTCTCCTTTGCCGATTCTCCCTCTCACCCATTCTTGCTCAACTTTTATCCTTCTCCTCGGTTTCTCTCTTCACAACTTTTGTTTCTTTTCCTTGTGCTCCCACTTTCTCGAATTCTCTTTTCTAAATGCAAGAAATAAGAACCAAATGAAACAAAATAAAAATGGGTCATTTAAGTAAAATAGGTATGGGCTTGAACTCTTGCAATGTTTTAGGCTGAATATAATCCTTATGGGCTTGTTTTTCTCTTTTAAGAATGAAAATAAAACAAGATAATGCATTTAGTTAATTGTATACATATGGGTCAGGTACTGTTCATCCGATTTGGCATAATTTGCACTTTTATTTTCTAAGCCTAAATTGAGATTGTAATAGTCGATATTATTAGCTAACTTTTTGAATTATTTATTTGTAATATTCGAAAAAAAAATTATTCTGATCATCGAGACTTTACGGTAATTATTTCACAAAATTTTAGTCGTCTCAAGGATAACTCCTTTCACAAATATTACAAAATTTATACTTAATTCAATCACATAAAATCGAAAGAATAGTCCTAAATATTTTCCTACATCTTTCTTAAATTATAAATGATCATAAAAGAGAAATATTTAAGAAAGCAAATACACATTTTATAACCCAATTTCAAGCATCAACATCTTACTTCCCACTTAAGATATGCATTAACATTTTTACAAGAAACTTTACTATATTCCCACAATAAGAATAAATCAAATCGTTATTTCTTAGGGTTTACACTAAACCATTCATGAATATTTAATAAATTTAGTTATTTTTAGTTATGTTATATAGGATCCTCCTTAAGGAAAGGATAAGAAGAAAAATGAAATTAAAGAAAAATATATAATCCAAATAAATGGAATCCAAATTAGAATGAGACATTCGAAAAGGCAGAAGAAAAGATGAAAAAAAAGAATCGACTGTTCGAGTATTCCACCAGATTGCATGAGAAAAATGAGAGTAAAAGAGGAACACACACACACACATATAAGCTATGGTAGTATATATCTACCTATATTGAATTGCCAATACATAAAAGATAGAATCATTTCTGAGAAGAAATCAAAACACTTTTCGATATAGGAATTTGTATATAAGGAATTCAATGATTTCCATAAAATTGAAAGAAAAAGGGGAACAACATTGAGATTTTAAAACACAAAGGGGGATATGGTGAAATTGGTAGATGCTACGGACTTAATTGGATTGTGCCTTGGTATGGAAACCTACTAAGTGATAACTTTCAAATTTAGAAAGATACAAATATAAAAGTAATAATTTTTAAATATTTTTAGTTTGAGAAAAACAAACAACTTAATATTTATATTCATATTTCAAATAAAAAAAACAAACAAATCTTTCAAATTCAAACTTTGAGCTCTATTCATAATTCAGATGAATTTAGATTTTAGTAAAAAACACAAACATTACCTAAGTCTATTATAAGAATAACTCAATTGATTCAGTATTTTAATTATATATAAGAAAACATATCTTAAGGTTTATGAATCAAGTTTCACTCTCGTTAATTTTCTAAAAAAATATATTTAATTTTTTTATGTGTAAAATGACATGATCCATAATGATAATAATAATAATCAAATTCAAGAATCAAATTCCATCCCGAAATCAACAAGATTATTAGAGAACAATAATAAAATTATTATTATGTATTATGCGCATGTGTATATTAGGCCTCACAAAACTAATCTTGGCGACTATATTAGGCAAAATCGAGTTAATAAATGTAATTAATTAAGGATTTTGTTAAA
>JAXCLQ010046916.1:0-20055 GCA_035584115.1 Cedrela odorata | reverse complement strand
CTGAAATACACATGCATGCACATATCGATCCTAAGGGAGTATATTCCGCAGATTGTGATGTTAATCTATGCTCCCCAACAGCGGTTGTGCGCCCGGAAATTAATTTCGTGCGTCGCACTTCCGCTGCACTCAAAAACAAAGCATGCTTCGTTTCCTGTTCTGTTCAATATCCTACTAAACCTAAGAAACTTCTTACTTCCGTGACCATTGTGGGTCGCTCTTAATTAACTATCGCTTCCACTTTAGCTGGATCAACAGATATCCCATCCTTGTTCACCACATGCCCAAAAAACACCACTTGTTTCTGCTAGAATTCACATTTCTAAACTTAGCATACAACCTCTTTTCTCGAAGGGTTTGAAGCACTATCCTCATGTGTGCTTTATGGTCATCATCACTCTTCGAATACACCAATATATCATCAATAAATACAGTCACAAAATTGATCCAAATATGGCTGAAACACCCGATTCATTAAATCCATAAAGATAGTTAGAGCATTCGGTAACCCAAAAGGCATCACAAAAAATTCATAATGCTTATACCGAGTACGAAAAGCAGTCTTTAGTACATCTTCATTCTTAACTCCAATCTGGTAATATCTTGACCTCAAATCAATTTTGAAAAACACACTCGCTCCCTGCAACTGGTCAAACAAATCATCAATCCGAGGTAAAGAATACTTATTCTTTATCGTGGCTTGATTCAATCTCTTATAATCAATACACAATCTTAGGGTGCAATCTTTCTTCTTAACAAACAATACCGGAGCATCCCAAGGTGAAATGCTAGGGTGTACAAAACCCTTATCTAACAATTCCTGCAGTTGACTCTTTAATTCCTTTAATTCCACAGGCGTTATTCTATATGGTGCTATAGAAATGGGCGATGTACCCGGTGCTAACTCAATACCAAACTCAATCTCCCTTTTAGGAGGTAACCCTGGCAAATCCTCTGGAAACACATCTCGAAATTCTAAGACTATAGGAATATCCTCCACACACATTTCTATGTCACCCTCCTTAACCACATAAGTTAAGAAACCTTCACACCTCTTTTCTAATAACTTAGTGGCCTTAATTGCATTGATCAACCCTTGACTCACCATTGCTCGTCTCCCTCCAAAACTAAATTCTGATTGACCTAGAATGTTAAACACTACTTCCTTAGTAAAACAGTTTATTATTGCATGATAGGCGGCTAGCTAATCCATTCCTAAAATAACATCAAAATTACACATTTCAAGAGGAAATAAATCTACAATAAATTTCTGCTCCCCCATACTAATTTTACAGGCTTGGTAAACCTGTTGTATCATTACACTTTCACCCATAGGTGTGGCCACAGACATCACACAGTTTAAAGATTTAGGAGGTTTATCAGAAAAACAACCAAATGCACACGACACAAAGGAATGGTAGCACCAGGATCAAACAATACTTTAGCTTCTTTATTAAAAGGAGTCAGTATACCTGTTGCTACTTTGTTCAACGCTTGTGCATCTTACTTGGTGAGTGCATACACATGTCCCAGTACCTTCTCCTTCTTGTTCTAATTTTTTACTCCACTATCTCTAATATCCACCCGCCTATTAGGATAGTTTTTGATTGTATGCCCTTGTTTCTCGCAACCAAAGCAAGCTCCTAACACTCGATGGCAAATTCCAAGATGGAATTTCCCACAAGATTCACAGGGAGTATGCATCCTCTGCAATGCTTGCCTGTTACTGCACATATCTCTAAAATTAACTCCTCTCATAATAGGTTTACCTTCACTACCTAGCTGAAATTGAGGTCTTTGTGTTCTGCCACTATTTTCACCTTGCCTCACATCTCCTCTCTTCCTGATGAATTGTTCTTGAGCTTTTTGCCTCGTATTCCATCACCGATTTATCTCTCTACACCAGTCTTAGGAAATTCGCCTCCATATTATCTCTGACCCGTTGTGGGAAATACTTCTCCAAGAAAGCTTCCTAAAACAACTCCCACGTAATAGGTTTCCCTTCCAGTCGAGTTCTCATCAGTCTAGCTTTGGACTTCCACCAGTGATCTACTTCTCCTTGTAAAATAAACGAAGCAAACATTACTTTTTGCTCCTCACTACAACCAAGAGCTGTAAATATTTTATCCATCTGCTTAATCCATGCTTCCGCCACCATTGAATTTGTCCTCCCTCTAAATATCGGGGGATCCAACTTCTTAAATTGCTCCAAAGTTACCATATTTTACTATGCTCATCGCCATTAGGTTGATTCCCACTCCCTTCACTTCTTATGGCACCACTGCTTCGAGCGATACCCTCAATCAATTTATTTTGTTGTTCCATTATCCTCATCATCATATTAATGACAGGATTCTCATCTTCAGCCTCCCTTGCAAGCTCCCCTGTTCTATTAACATTCCAAGGAGTCCTTGAACTAGATGCATTAGCTTTTGCTTTTTCTCTATGAGACATTCTCCTTTGTTGAAATAACTATGTTAGAAATATATAAGTCATTAATATTTAAGGGATAAAATAATACCTTAGAGTCTTTTTTATTAATCTACACTCCGCTAAAGAATAGATATAACATAATCCAACAATTCCTTAATGCAAAGTTATAGTACAATAACATGCTATATATATCATTATATCATAATATAACAAGATCATTCTTACATTAACTACAAAATTTACAATCTTTTTAAAAGGGTAGCTATATAAAATATATAACAAAAAGAACAACTCACATAACTAAAGTCATAACTACAAAAAGATTAAAGTACATATACAAATCTACTTATAAAACATCCTAGTAGGGTTAGGCCTAACACTCCACCAGTCATTCGGATCCCTCACTATCTTTAGCAGGTCAAAAGACCTTCCTACCCTAGAGGGAAAAAGTGCCAATGTTACCAGTCTTCTCCTACTACTCTTACCTTTTAGGTTTCTATTCACTATTCTTGTTCAACTTTTTGAGGTTCTAAAAACATTATTATATCTCCTTATTCAATGTATATGCCGGACCACAAGTTTATTCTGATTCACTCCTTTGCCATAAACCCTTAAACACTTAAGTGCATCATTTTTAACTTCCTCAGAGACTCCTAGACCTGGATCAATGTCCGAAAACCACATATTTCTTCTCTAACAACCTCTATAACCACCACTCACTCTCTCTCTATTCCTATCCGCCCAAAGTTTACTTAAATCCTTCACAAGAACACCTCCCAAAGCACATTGCTCTCTTTTGTCAACACACGTCCGTAGATCGTACTTAGTCCTAGCCATCTACATCCAAGATGAAACAAGGTTAGTTCTCACAAAATATTCACAATTATACTCAATTAAACAATAATTGTCAAATGTTTATGATTATTATTACTATTACATATATGTATGTATATATATATATATATTTGTTTACACTTCCTACTTAACCTAAAGTCTACAGAATCATAACCTAGGCTCTAATACCACTAAATGTCACACCTCATTTCCATACATTTAACCTTAAATATCTTTAACACATATAATAAACAATGCATCACTTTTATTACACAAACCACACATAGTTTAATTCACATAAGTTCTTATACATACAAGTCTATACACATTACTTAGCTAACTTACAATTACATATATCCAAAAAAAACTTCAAATATGCCTAGTACCCTCGCTCGCGTACTTGGTCACCCTTATGTGCTATTATCTGAAAAATAAAATTTTTACAATAAAAAGTGAGATGCAAATCTCAGTAAGCAAATCAAAACATGTTTTTAAATGTCGATGCATAACATAATATGATAGTTTAAATAACCAAAGCATTTTCAAACTTTTCCAAACAAATAGTATTTATTGACAATATAAACACATTTAAAATGGCTTAGTTGGTTAGTATCACCTGCATCCACGGTGACCCGGATTCAGAACGTAATTACGTATTCCGCATGTAGTGGTCATTTTCATATTCATATAATAGAAACGCGTGCAACGCGTTAAATAGAATTCTTACTAGTCCGCAACCCTCGCAATAAAGACGAGACTCGACTAGGTCAGAATAGCATAACTAATGACTAAGCTATAAAATACATTCTTTTTCAAACATTTAACACATCGAAAACATTTCATATTTATTTTCTAAATGTTATATCCACGTAAATATTCAAATTCACAAACATTTCACTAATCATTTCATAAAATTGCATTGGCGTACCAAACCTTAAAATCACATTTTTATTTTATCACAACATTGAATACCACATAGTTTCAAAGCATTAAAATGCATAAATGATCCACTTACATTTGTTCCTACTTTCCCGTGTATGTTCCTAGTAAATGATATGTACCTAAAATCAAATTAACATAACATGATAAATAAACTTCTCCTAATTTACACATTACAACCACATGATACTTATCTTATACACATATGAACATTATTTATACTTTATTTCTTAAATTACAACTTAAAGCTAATAATTTAAATTCTAAGAATGTAATTTCCAACATCATATACAACTTAAAACAATATTCATTTCAAATCTCCTAATTATAATTTAACATGAATAATATAAATCCTACTACAATCTAGCATTAACAATTCCTTAAGCTTACTACACCAAAATAATAAAACACTAATTAAAAGAAACTTAAACTCACCAATTCCCCTTTTCTTTTCTTCTTTTTCTTTCCCCTTTCTTCCTTCCACCCTTTCTTTCTTTTCAAATGCCTTGTACGTATGCTTCCCTTTGCATTTCTCAAACTGAAAACATCAATTGTTTGATTAATTTAATCACTTAAAAACACATGGATGGCTTGGATTACTTCAATCAAATCCAATGGACCATATTGAGACACTTAATTTTTCACTAACTAACATCAAATATTAATTAATATTAATTACTTAAACACATGGATGGTTATGATTAATTCAACCAATCCAAGAGACCACATTTAGCCACCTCATTTTCCACTAACTTAGCCTTTATATTCATCCTTATCCATCTTACAAAACAAGCCTAGAATTGTGCCAAGTGGATGGCTTAGATTGAAGCAAATGGATGGTTAGGATTGTGTAGAGAATTTTGGCCAAAACTTAATATTTTATTCCTTTATTTATTTATTTTACTTTATTATATATATATATATACTTGGGCTTGGGCTCGGACTTAAATAATTGGACTTAGGCCTAATTAATTAGGTTTGGGCCAAACTAATTAAATTAGGCCCAATACATATATATATATATATATATATTCTTAGCCCACTTATTTTTTTTTTAATTTTTTAAAATATTTTTATCCATAATTTAAAATTCTAAAAATGACCTTGTTAACAATGAAATTTTCATTTCTACCCTTCATGTCTACTACATTTTTTAAACTTACAAAAATACTCTCATATATTTACCTTATATCATTGCTTAATAATTATGAGTTCTACAAAGGAAATTACAGGTGTTACAGTTGTACCGAAGATAAACGAAAGAGTTTGTATCTACACATGTCCAGCTCACAATGAACATAGGAGGCCACACACATTAGTCAGTTACTTGATGATGATGGTAATTGTTATTGTACAATAATTATTAATAACTTAATGATATTATTCTGATACTATGATCGGATAGCAATTAAATTCTTTATTGTAAAAAATAAATTTCCCGGCTAGGACGCGCTAGCACCCATATGTGTGGTAAATATTTCGATTATTTATGGGATAACATAAATATGCTTTACGGATATTATATTAGTATATATATAATGCTTTAGTGTTGATTAACGTATTCATAAAAAAAATAAATATCAATTATATTAATATAATAATGAATACCTAATGTAATGATTACAAGATTATATATATTAAAGTAATATTTATAAATATCTAAATTAATCATTATTTTATATATTATTAAAGTAATAATATATATAAGATATTTATATATAATGATAACATATATATATATTATTAAAGTAATAATATAACATGTAAATATATATATACTCTCTCTCTCTCTTAATATATATATATATATATATTAATTTGATTAATATATTCTATTAATACATTAATTGGATTAGTATTAATTGATTCCACCAACCTTAGCTTGACACATGTCTTTGTTTATTTGATAAAAAGGAAAGCCAAGTGGTCATGTACGTCTGTGAAGGAATTCAACTTGTGATTGGATTGCCAAAAAGAACATATTTAAGTGTTAAGTCTAATACTACTTCTTTTTATCCCCTTCAACCGAAAGCCTTCTTCTTCTTCCTTTTCTCTGTATTTTCTAGTGAACATCATTCCTTCGAGATGGTTTTGGTGTGTGTTTTTGTTTTGAACAAAAACAAGAGGAAGAAATAAGCTAGAGAGAGAAAGCAACAGATTAGCTTGGTAAAGCTAACACCCAAAACTTGGAATCCCATCCTAAAACCAGAATCGTCTTCGCCGATCGAACATGTGAATACGCTTGGAGGCAAGTGCAGAGATAAACTTGTTGTTCTAGATAACAAAATCAAATAAGTATGACTTTTTAACTTTGTATCGGAAAGGAGGACTCGTACTTTATTAGATATAGTACGATCCATGATGAGCTTCACAGACTTACCTACATATTTTTGGGGATATGCCCTAAATACCACAATTTACATCTTGAACAAAACTCCTTCCAAAGCAGTTCCCAAGACATCGTATGAAATATGGCATGGGAAGTTTCCTAAAGATAGTTTAGGATATCCTTGGGGATGTCTAGCTTATGTTAAAATAGTTAACACTGGGAATCTAGATGCTAAGTCTAAAAAGGTCGATTAATTGGATATCCTAAAGATAGTTTAGGATATTATTTCTACTTTCATGTTGATTAAAAGAATTTGATTAGTAGACACGCACAGTTCCTTGATAATCAATTCCTTGAGGACAATAGTGTAGGTAGAAAGATTGATCTTTCAAAGGAGTTTGGAAAGCTTGATGATGATCAACCTCAGATGCATGAGCATGTTGATACAAATGCACCAAATCGATCTAATCCTCAATCTTTTGTAGACCAAACTATTTGTAGATCTACTAGAATATCATGCCCTCCTTAGAGATATTATTTTCTTTCTGAAAATGATTTTGAATCATTTATGATTGGAGAAAATATACAAAGAGAAGATCCTATAACCTATGAAAAAATGATATTAGATATCGATTCTGGAAAATGGCTTGAAGCCATGAAATCCAAAATGGAATCCATGTATGTTAATTAAGTATGGTCACTTGTTGATTTACCAGAAGGAATTGTTACTATCGGTTGTAAATGGGTTTACAAATAAAAAATTGGCAAAGATGGAAAAGTAGAGACTTTTAAAGCTAGGTTGGTGGCAAAAGGTTATAATCTATAAGGTGTTGATTTTGATGAAACCTTTTTGCCTGTAACCATGCTAAAATCCATTTGGATATTACTTGCTATTGCGGCTTATTTTGACTATGAGATATGGCAAATGGATGTAAAGAAAGCCTTTCTCAATGGTTTTATTAAGGAGTCCATAAACATGCATTAGCCTATTGGGTTTGTTGCTTTTGATGATAGTCATAAGGTCTGTAAGTTGCATAGATCCATTTATGGATTAAAACAAGCTTCCAAAAGCTGGAACATATGATTCGATGATGCCGTCAAATCGTTTGACTTCATTAAGAATATTGATGAACTGTGTGTATATAGAAAAGAGAATAACAATGCCATCACATTCCTTATATTATATGTAGATGACATACTACTCATGGTAAACGATATAGGCATGTTATCTGAGACTAAATTATGGTTGTCTAATGTTTTTTTCATGAAAGATCTGGGAGAAATGACCTTCATTTTGGGTATTCGCCTTTATAGAGATAGAGCGAAATGAATGATAGGTCTTTCCTCGAGTCAGTACATAGATAAAATACTGAAGAAGTTTAGTATGGATAGTTCTAAGAGGGGTTTCTTACCCTGCAGTCATGGCATTCATCTCTCTCTCGAGATAGACTCAAAACTGAAGCTGAGCACTTGCGTAAGCAGAAGATTCCGTATTCTCTGGTAATAAGTAGTCTTATGTATGCTATGCTATGTATTAGACCTGATTTAGCGTATGCTATGAGTATTATGAGTCGATATTAGGAAAATTTGGGAGAAGAACATTAGACTACGGTCAAAAGGATCCTTAAGTACTTGAGAAGAACTAAGGATTTAGGTGGTAAGTTAAAACTTGAGGGTTACACAAATTCTAATTTACAATTAGATGTGGGTGATAGAAGTCTATTTTCGCATTTGTCTTCATATATAATAGAGGTATTGTCTGTTGGAAGAGTTCCAAACAGACTACTGAAGGAAACAAGCCGGAAAACCATGCTCTGTTTTCGATTTGCAATGGAAGCGCGACGCGCGGGATTAGTTCTCGGCGGGCGACCACCACTGGGAAGACCATACCCTTCACACTGACATGCGGAAAGGCCACCCATTGGATCTAGTCATGTATATGTGTATGTTTTGGTATTTAAAACCTTTTTTAATATAAACTTAAAATGCAAAGTCAAGAAGTCTTACTTCTTTCCTTAGCAAATTGGAACGACGAATGAACTCCTTCACTTGCCTCCTCGGGTCTATACACTTCGGTGTTGGTGACGGTGGTTTCGGCTTCTTTATGGGATTGATTTTAGCTTCACCAAGCCAAAATCGTAGCTTTCTCTCTCTAGCCTCTCTTTTTTTCCCTTCTTGTTTTGGTTCACAACCAAGCACAGCTCTCACTCTAATCTAGAATGAAGCTCACGAGAATGAAGAAGAAGAATGCTCTCTAGGTTTCTCAAACTTGGAGAGGCAGTATCCAACTTGGCATTCTAAAGCTCAACACTTAAGCTTTTGTATTTATCAAATCCAATTTGGCAAATCTCTTTCACCGATTGTAATCACCACTTTTCATCCAGCTCACCTAATGGCTTAAATGCAAAACCATGACTCATGCTTTGGTTGGTGGCATTGATTACACTTAATCAATGTTTGTTATACATATACATATTAATCCAATCAATATATATTGAGAGAGAGAGAGAGAGAGAGAGTATTAGATATTTATACAATTTTATATACATACTATATTATTACACTAATAATATATTTATGTGTATATACATATATATAAATATCTTATACATATATTATTACTTTAATAATATATATAACCTTTGATATTTTTAATATTACTTTAATCAATATTAAAGTATTATATCAATATATAACAATATCAAAATATCCGTAAATCATATTTACGTTATCCCATAATTAACCAAAATATTTCCCATGCTTACGAGTGTTAGCTCGTCCTTGCAGAAAAAATATATTCTTTACAACAAAAAATCAAATTGCTACCCCATCAAAGTATTGAAACAACATCATTAACAAATTAATGATTATTGTATAGTAGCAAATGTCATTATCATAGAGTAACCGACTGTGTATGTGACCCCATGGGTTCACTGTGAACTGGACATGAGTGGATACGAACTCTTTCGTATCACTTTGGTACAACTCTTTGTATCCAAAATTCCCAATGATCATGACTGACCTCTAGCAAGACATCATGACCCTTAGGCACTAATGAATCCATATAGTCGTACGTGCATGTAGTAAAGTCCCTTTACTGTCAACTCTCAATCGAGTGTGGGTCATGGAATCGTCAAACCCTTAACTCAATCATAGGATCGGAATCTCAATCATATATATGATTCATATATCCGCGAAACACCTTTCCAGACGTACATGCTTTGGCCAAATACTTTATTCTCGCTTATAACAATTTCACCTAGGATCTCAAGCTCTAATATTTGAGCCAGTAGATTCCATTTTGGCATCACCTATCTTTATACACCTAAATACATTGCCAGCAAGCTTCTTTCACTAAGCGTGGCTAGCCTGGTGTGATATACACAAGTGAACGATGTGCCTCAGTATGGAGGGTAGCCATGACACCTTAGGTCAAAGGTCTAGTATTACACAAGTACGGCTGTATGACTCATCATTGACTATAGATAATTACCCACGTGATTTGTCACATTTGGTCACATTCAGTAACATGTTATCCAACGCATTACCCATGTTTATGCTCTTGTGACATGAGACTCGTCACCCAACTATTAGCATCCAAAACTAATCCTTGGCAACATCAAACATACTAGTCATGCAATGTCATAGTCCTATATGACATTACCTCAACCAATAATTGATTTGGATGTATTTAAATCAATACTCTGTACTCATATCTTTAACTCTTTGCAGATAGAGTCCTGACATCATAATACATCACAGGATCTCATTCTGCATTTTATATATACAATATATATCAGCAACTATACATGCAAAATGATATAAAAGTCATTTTATTAATCATAAACAAGTTTACAATTAATTACATAATTATATATACATAAAGATGATATCCCTGAACTGTATGACACGATTGGTTCTAGGGCATATCTCCAACAACTACCACAACTGACTCCACTATATAAGTTAAGTATGTCGCTGCGAAAGAGGCTGTCTGGATTCGTAAGTTCGTGACAGAACTCAGAGTGATTCCTTCCATAGTTGACCTAGTAACTTTATACTGTGACAATAATGAAGCTATAGCTCAGGCTAAGAAATCGAGGTCTCACTAGAAATCTAAACATATTCAGAGGAAATATCATTTGTTCAGAGAGTTTATCTACGATAAACACCTGGTAGTGCAGAAAACTTCTTCTATGGATAATGTGGTGAACCCACTAACTACGTCGATGATACAGCAACAACTGAATCACCACCTAGAGAGGATGGGTATTGGATACCATGGTGATTGGCTCTAATGTAAATGGGAGTTTGTTGGAGATATGCCCTAGAACCAATCGTGTTATATGGTTTAAAGATATCATTCCTAGTATATAAATACATTTATGTAATTAATTGTAAAGTTGTTTACGATTAATAAAATGACATTTTTATCATTTTGCATTTACAGTTGCTTTAATATATAAATAATATGCAAAATAAAATCCTATGATTTATTATGATTTCAAGACTTTATCTGTAAAGAGTTGTAGATATAAGTACAAAGTCTTTGATTTGAATACATTCGAATCAATTTCCGATTGAGGTGATGTCATATAGGAATATGACATTACATAACTGGTATATTTAATGCTGTCAAGGATTAGTGTTGGATGTTAATGGTTGACTAAACATGACGAATCATATGGGTGATTTTCCACAGTCAATGATTCGTCACACAGTCGTACTAATGTACCACTAGTCCTTTGTCTTGAGTTGTCACGGCTGCCCTCTGCACTGAAGCATATCGTTCACTTATTTATATCACACCGAGCTAGCCACGCCTAGTGAAAGAAGCTTGTTAGCAATATGTTGTTAGTGCATGAGGACAGGTTATGACCAAGATGGAATTTGCTGGCTCAGATATTGGAGCTTAAGATCCTAGGTGAAGATGTCATACATGGGAATGAAATCTCTGGCCAGAATATGTGTTTTCGAAAAGGTATTTTCAGATACACAAATCCTGTATATGATTTGAGTTCCTGTTCCTATCATTGAGTTAGAGGTTTGACTATTCTATAACCCGTAGTTGATTGGGAGTCAACAGTAGAGAGACTTTACTATATGTACGTACTACTATATGGGTTTATCTTGATTATTGATTCATTCGTGTTTGGGGATCGTGACATCTTGCTAGAGGTTGCTCATGATCATTTGGAACTTTGATTACAAGGAGTTGTACCGAAGTGATGTGAAATAGTTCATATCTGCTCTTGTCCAACTCACAATAAACCCAGGCAGTCACACACATAACCGGTTACTTGATGATGATGGTTATTGTCATATACAATTATCGTTGAGTTAGTTAATGATATTGTTACCATACTTTGATCATATGACAATTTATTTTATTATATTAAAGAATTAAATTCCTAGCTAAGACGTGCTAGCACACAAATGGGTGAGAAATATTTTGGTAATAATTCGGATTACGTAAATATAATTTACGAATATATGGAAACATGAAAAATATATTTTGTTATAAGGATATTAATAAAAAAAATAGTTTATTTATTAATGATTAAATAATTATTATTTGATCAAATGGATCTTTGGTTGACAAATGGCACTATGTGATGTTGCCAAATGTCAAATTCTTGATTAGATCTTGTCCATTCATTTTGAATCAATGGCTAAGATTAATTATTTAATTATGATTAAAGAAAAAGAAAATAAAATGTATCTTTTACAATTAATATTTGAAAGTCAAATATTGTAAGAGAGTGAAGATTACAATTTATTATATATATATGATATATTATTAAAATGTAATCATTACATTTTATTTATATTATATAAATAAAATAACTCTCTCTCTCTCTTTACTCTCTCTCACCTTTAGCATTAATATATATTAATGTGATTAATATAATTTATGCTAAGATATTTTTGTTTCATTAAATGAGTTAATGAAAGTAAAATGGATTTTAGAACCCGTGGGTGAGAGTGTGCCACTTGTAAGCATTCTATCGTTTTGAACAAAATAAGTGGATGGTAAAACAAGGGGTACGTTGGTTTTTTGAAACACAATTGATTTCAATTAGATTGAAACCTAAACAGTGTCTTCTTCTTCTCCCTTTTCTCCTGTATGCCATTATTGAATGGTGAAGGATTTTTGTTTTGAACAAAATCCATAATGAAAAAAGAAGAGAATAGAGAGAGAAAAGAAGAAGAGGAAAGGGATGAAAATGGTTTTTCTAAGTTTCCTTCTCTTCCAAAAGAAATAGTGAAAGTTTTCTAAGAGTAGAAAACTTGTTCTAAATTTTCAAACACGAATTCGGGTAACCAGAACTCGTCGTAATCAACCCAATGTGTGTGACACACCTCGAAGCTCATTGAAATAGTAGGAGGAGCTTTTTCCGAAGATCGACATGAAAGTATGTGTACTTTATTTATGTAGATCTTTGGTTTAAATTATTTCAAATTTAAAATGTGCATATATACATGTCTAAGGTCCTTGGGGAGCCTTTCCTCACTGTTCGTATGATGGACGTGGCTTCCCCTCTCCTCCCCGCCGGCGATCGCGCATTGCGCCTCTGCCAGTTACTGCCATTCAACAAGTTTAAGTCCCTAGATTTCTGTTAGAATTGTATCTTTTCATGCAGAATTAAATTTACTAAGACCATTTACAAAATAAAAGGTATATTAGATTATATCTATTATGACTTATGGGGGTTTGCACATATTGCGTTATTGAGCAATTGATGATTTCTCAAAGAAGGAATAAGTTTACATACTGGAAACAAAGAAGCACTTGAGAAGTTTACGGAATAGAAAAGCCTGGTTGAAAAATTAAAACTAAAAAAAAAGTAAAGAGGCTTGGAGTTGATAATGGACTTGAGTTTTATAGCCATGCATTTTAAGATTTTAGTAAAGAGTAAAATAGTGGTGGAAACTCCTTAGCAGAATGGATTAGCTATGAGAATGAATAAAACTTTGCTGGATAAGACTAAAAGCATGTTGGTGAACTCAAAGCCTCTAAGATTATAATAAGAAATATAGGACGATGATGTGGCATCATAGGTTGAGCCATTTGGGGTGAAAAAGGGTTGATAGAACTAAGAAAACAAGGGCTATCAAGTAAAGATGTATAAGATATGTTGAAATTTTGTGAATCTTGTGTCATTGATAAGCTTCACAAAGTTAAGTTTGGAAAGGAGTCACATAGAATCAAGGAAGTATTAAATTACTTGCACTCTGATGTATGGGGGTCATCTCTGGTTGCATCTTTAGGTAAAGGAAAGTATTTTATGACTATCATAGATGACTTCTTTAGAAAGATGTAGCTGTATGGTCCGAGAATTAAATATCAAGTCTTTACAAGTTTTAAGAAAAAAATGGAAAGTCTTAGTAGAAAATCAAAAGAATAAGAGGATCAAAGTGTTATTTAATTAGCTAAGCATCAAGTGTTTCATGAAAGAACCAAGCACATGAAACCTCATCAAGTAGAAGGCTTTAATTTTCTCCATAAAATATTGGTGTCAAATAATCCTGGTGGCTACATCATAGTCCATGCTCCTGGATTTAGAAAGACATTTATAATAATTAGTTTTATCCCAAGTTTCTTAGCCAAATATCCACTGGCTAAACCACTGGTTATGCTCCCTAAAGAAATCCTAACTACATGGAAGAAGGAGTTTCAAATATGGCAAGTAGAGGATATTCCGCTGTTGGATTTTTACAGTGTGAAAGCGAATAGTTGAGCTCAGCAATTGGAAGTGTCGAGAAGTGGGTAGAGCAGAAGAGTATATTTTTCTTGGGGCATAAATAATTCTCTATTATTATTTGCGACTTTGAAACCAATGAGATTTCTAACACATGTCAAGAAATATTGCTCAAGCAACCTTCAATCTTGATTTTGGATGAAGAGCATACTCCAAGGAATGAGAATATTGATGTGCTGCAGTCCATTGTCAAAGTATAGATATCAGACATGAAGATGCAAATTAAAGCACATAAACAAGCAACGTTTTATGAATTGGTAAAGCTCTCTTTGCAAAGTGACGAAGATTTCAAAAGGAAAGTGAATGTCATATAAGACCTACAGGAGATAACTAGTAAGGTCTTCTATTATTATAAAGGAGATTTTTTGATTGAGTTGTTAGAGGAACTGGAAATAAGAAAAGAAGTTAAGGCTAAATTCTTTCTTAATATGTTAGGCTTATGTAAGGCTGCTAGTGAAAGGTTACTGGTTTTTAGTCAGTATCTTTTGTCCTTAGAAAAATTTGTAGAGAGACTAGCTATAGCATCCCAAACCCAGGATGTTACCGGCAGGTGATAGAACCACCCTATCACCCTAAACCTTACACAACCTGTTTAAATGTTCATGCGATAGACAGATGCACATCCCATTTTTTTATAAACATGCTTATGCAACTCAAAGGGGCGATATGCCTCCACTAATACTATGCACAGCTTAAGTGCTCACATTACAATAAATAATGAACTAAATACACGATGGACCAACCATGTTCATAAATGCAATACTCGAAGTCAAATTGGACGTCATATGACATATTGAAACATACAACAATGTATATGACTTGAACCCAATAACTTTGGTAACTGTGATGTGTACCCTTTTCTCAACTCTCGCGTCTTCCTAATGCTAAAATAGCTCTTCAAATATAAGGTCTTGCAAAACTAGGGATTAAGGGAAAGGGGTGAGTCTAAGGAGACTCAATGAGTGAATGCTAAAATAATAAAATAATAAAATCATAAAATTTAATTTTTCTGTAAATAAACAATTATCATAATATATATATATATATTCAGCATCATACTCGAAATTTTTTGTATTGAATCATTGTGGAACTGTAAAGTCATGAAATTAAAATTAAAATAACATAACATACTTTGCGTTGTGACAAAATCAACATTTAACACCATCCATCCCTTCACATAATTTCTCTAGTATTTAGAGGCGTTACGTATCGCCATTTCCCAAAATACTTCTTTACATAACTCTAGTATTTAGAGGCATTACATATCGCCATCCCCCTAGATACATCTCTATAACCTCTAGTATCTTGGGGCGTTATATATCGCAGTCCCCTAAGCCACCATCACTGCTCTTAGGAATGTAACATCTAAGGCAAGAGAATCCAGGGACGTTACGTATCGCCGTCCCCCTGGTTCTGAGTCTAAAACCACGCATGTGCATGAGGTTTTTAAAGATAAAATAATTTAAGAACACTCAAGCCATATTAGATATCTATACTGTAATCATGAGATAAATAAATTACATTTACAAATTCAATAATCAGTCTCACTGTCTCTTACTAAGGAATTCTAGAAATATTTTCAACGAACATCGCATTTAGTGCATCATGTTTAATTAATTAGAATTGTGGAATTCATTATATTATGCATGTGCAGTATTAAGCATTAAGAACCTAGGAGGAGGACTTAGTAGGCGTGAGGATCAATAGTGGGAGTGGTTACCCTCCCATTGTTGTGAGTAAATTTATACATATATGAATATATAAATATGTGTATGTTATACATATATGTATTACTTGTGTGTTAAACAAGCGATTTTTATTGTTAAAGTGAAATTTGAAATCAATATGTTTTCATGTGCTTTACATTGATATTGAGATGTTTTGCTTATGTGGTCTGCTGTTAAAAGTTTACTTCATATACATACTGAAATGGCTTGGGAGATCGGATTTGGTTTATATGTTTTAAAATCATTATTTGAAAATGATTTGACTATGCATGTATCTTGGTGATGTGGCCAATGAGCTTATTTTTACTGTACCTATCATGCCCTAAACCTGTGGTCCACCCGTGACAATCACCACAAACCCTCATGATACACTCTTTATACCCGAATATATCAAGAGAGCCTATAAGGCTTACTTGTACTTCATCAAAATCTGAAAACTGTTTATAAACAATAGTTCTCATCCATGGGAGCATCATCAAAGAATTGATCATCTATGATCAATTCATCCACAACAAATATCAATTAATAAAACAACAAATCATTTTCCATTCGGGTTGAACAAAACAATAAATATTTATATAAAATTTAGTTTACAAACACCTTACAATTTCTAAATAAAAAAAATATCTCTAAGTAAATACATATATCCAATGGACTCAAAGTATGTATATGAGTCAAGAGAGAAAACCTACCCAAAGTGTCATAGGTTCTCTATCGCTACTACTACTTCGGCGAGTACTAGAGCGCCTAACCTGAAAGTTGTAAGGGTGGGGGGTGAATATACAATTATACTTAGTGCGTAAATATAATACACACATATATACATACATGCACAAGCATTTCTTAATTTCAGATATTGGGATTCATTTCCATGTACTCAAAAGTATATAAATATATATTTACATTTTCACCAAATTAAATAATCATAAACAATTCATTTGGTCTACAAATAGTTTCAAATAATCCAAATCGGGCTAGCCATATTTTCTCAATCGATATACAATGCATTTTTATAAAATAGCAAATCATTTCTCATGTTTTACAAAATCATTTTATTAAGGTAAAATATGAATTTATAAAAAAAAACATTGTTTGTCTCATTTATGTTGGCCCCGAGTAGTCGTTTGGTGACACGAGCGATTATGTTCGTCATAACCGTCAAATTTAAGATATCCCTATAAAGCCGCCAAGACTTTCCATACGGTATCTATAACCGTACCTATGTGCACAGCACACAGTAGGCTTGCCATGGCCTTTATCCCTTATACCAGCCCCACTGCGGTTTCACTCACCTATGGGGCCTATTATAGGTCCGTCCATAGGCTACCTCTCTGTATATACAATAAAAACAGGCCAATTAGCCATATTACAATATCTTGCCATATCGGCCTCATCACCAATATCCATGCATAAAATAAATTATTTTCAACTATGATTTCAAATCATATAAAACAAATTCAGCCTCTCTGACCATTTCAGCATATATATCCAATAACATTTTATAACACACCAAATAATCAAATCTTCCCAATATCAATTTATATCATTTATAAACACATGAAAACATATTCATTTCAAGTTTCACTTTAACAATAAAATCGCTTGTTTAACACACAAGCAATACATTTATGTATAACACATATGTATCAATATAATATTCATGTATGCATAACTTTACTCACAACAATGGAAGGGTAACCACTCCCACTACTGATCCTCGTGCCTACTAGGTCCTTCTCTCAGGTTTTCGGTGCCTAAATAATACATGTTAAATATTATTAATATTCAATTCCATTCACACTTATACAAACCCTTAATTGATGCATATTTGCTTGATAGGTATTAGTCATAATATACCTATTAACTGTGTTTAGACTTTTTAACTCAAAAAATGACCTTATCGGGTAAACCTTAATAATCACATTATAGAGCTTGAAAAGAGCTTTCCAATGATATCTTGTATGTCTTCTAACTTTTTTTGGATCCAAAGTTATGACCTCTTAAAGTTTGACATGCAATTCGGGTCGGAATTGGGGTCAGAAGTATACTACTAGGGTCAGATGTATTGTTCTAAGGTCAGAGGCATTATCATAAGGTCAGAAGCATTGCTCTCAAGTTAGAAGTATTGTCCTCGGGTCAGAAGCATTGCTCCCAATCAAGAGAGTTATTCTTGAATCGGAAGCATTGCTCTCAGGTTAGGAGCATTGTTCTTATGTCAGAAGCATTGCTCTAAGGTCAGAAGTATTGTTCTTGGGTTAGAAGCATTGCTCTCGGTTAGGAGCATTGCTCTTAGGTCGGAAGCATTGCCCTCAGTTAAGAGCATTGTTCTTGGGTCGAAAGCACATGCTCAAAACTTGAAAATTTCTACGGATAAAACCTGACAATAATGCAAATGAACTCCGATTTGGTATTATTAGTATTTGTTGGAAAGGTATTTCAGTGTAGAACAAATTTTGTCTCTCGTGGGTTTTTCCTAAAAATGGCTTTATTTTCCAGAAAATGAGATTAACTATCAAAAGGTCCTAACTTGTCAATATTATTTTCGTTCTCTTCTAACTGATTTTGAACCCAATCCATTTTCGTACTAACTCAAACTTTTAAACCCAGTTTCAACACTTCAATAATAACCATTAAAGAGACTTAATCAAATTTTAATGCTCAATTTAACACAATATCACAAATCAAAAACTTAACCCATGCACAGTAAAACCTATTTCAAAATTTACACCAAAATGAATTCTAAAACTTAAGATGAGTGGAATACTTACCAAAACTAAAGAAAACTCCTTAGATTTGCTTGAATCCTTGGATTTGAAGAATCTCCCAAATTGACTTTGAACCTTAACCTTTTCTTCGAAACCTAAATTTCTTCCTTTTTTTTTTTTTTTTGCTTTTTCTAGTCCAAAATTGTTACTAAATCGAAGAGGAGAGGACTAGAAATCATTTGGCAACAAGAATTTGAAAGTAAACTAGCCAAATTTGAAGTGATTTAGCCGAGAATTGAGAGAGAAAGAAATGGAGAAAATGATTTTCTATGCAAGAAAAGATGTAAAACCCTGTTCTTTGAACATAAGGGTAAAGTAGTCATTTGTATGATATTCATTTCACACATGCATAGTAATGGTTAGTTGACACATTATCGAGACTTAGGTGAATTTAAATTGAGTTTAATGATATAAATATAGTGAATTTTATGTTATGACTTGGAATTTTGCATAAGTTGGATTTAGGTATTTTGCCCTACGCTGACGCATTTAGTGATCTCGCTACTTTGATACTTAATGAAGGGATCGATAACTTTATGAAAGGTATCGATACTTAGCAAGTCAGAGACTTGAGAAGAAATTACAAGTTGACCAGATAGATACTTATGGAGAAAGTATTTATATATTTGAAAGCAAAGAGTTTGAAAATAATTACAAGATGGACCATATCGATACCTTTTATCGATACCTTCATCAAAGGTATCGATACTTCAAAAGAGGGGGAATCGATACATAAAGGCAAATGTATCGATACTCGAGATCGATGAAATTTCTAAAATCAAAATTTTAAGGAATTGATCAATACCTAGACCAAAGGTATCGATACCCAGTCTAAAGGTATCGATACATGACGCAAATCAAGGTAAAATTTGATGGGTAATTTTGTTATTTTGCCTATTTCTATAAATACCCAAGAGGGGAATTTGACCCTAGTGTCCTCTTCAGTCGTTCTCTCACTCTTTCTCTAAAAACACCTCTTTCGCTTTCTCACTCAGTTTTGCCCAAATCTTTAACACATTCTTGCAAATGTATGTCGCCAAGTGATAACCCAACCTCTCCTATACAAATTTGTACCGATTTCAGACTAAAGACAGTAAGGAAAAGTTAAGGTTCGACGAGAATTTGGGGGTTTTGTGTTCAAACGATAATGTGAGGATCATACAAACTTCTACAAGCTAAACGAAAATTAGGATGCTACTCCAGAGGAGAGAGATACCTTCCAGAGATGGAGGGATGATGATCTCAAGGTAAGATCGTATATGCTG
>JAXCLQ010046905.1:2742-14477 GCA_035584115.1 Cedrela odorata | reverse complement strand
TTTATCAAGAAGCTTATAAAGTTCTTTAGATTTAAAAAAAGATTCTAATAAGAATTAGAAACTTTTTGAAAAAGGAAAGAACTTTTCTAAAGTGAATAAGAAGGACAAGAAAATCTCTCAAGAGGTTCAATGTCATGAGTATAAAGAGTTTGTACACATCAAGTTAGAGTGTTCTGACTTCAAGAAGTGTAAGAAGGCAATGAATGCCTCCCTTAGTGACATGACTCTAATGAGGATGAAAGTGATGAGTATTTTTATGATAAAACTAACAATTTTATGACTTTTGTTTCCTTTATAATAGTTGAGTTTGTTGATTTTCAAGATGGTGTTTTAGATGATGAAGAAGACATTAATGTAGCCTTTGAAAAATTTTACAGAGAGAGTTTAAAGATTAAAAAGACGAATAAGGCGATTTTTAAAAAGTTTAATATTGTTGAACTTGAGAATAATGATCTTATAGTAAGAATATGGGAATATAATAGAGTTTAAGAGAATGAAGTTAAGGACTTAGTTTGTGAGCTGAAGGATACTAGGTGACAACTTACTAAATTCTTTAGTGCCATTAAAAAGCTAGTAGATATGCTTAACATAAGCCATAATGAGAGAACTAAGAGAGAGTTGGTATTTTCATGGCTAACCTTAATGGTGTTTCCACTTCTAAAATTGTGTTTGTTACTCCAACATATGTAGGTGATGCTATTGTAGAACTATAGAATATAGTAAACCTAAGGTTACTCTTAAGGTAATTATTCCTAAGGTCAAGAAAATTAAGCTTAAAGGTATATGTGTTTCTCATTCTATGAATAGCCATTTAATGGGTAATAAAAATATTAAACCTTGTAAGGTTAGTACTCTATTTGGTTTTGTGTCTACTTGTTATGAATGTGATAAAGTTGGTCAATAAAACCAAGTTGTTTTGAGTTTAAGAGGAAGAAAAAGGTCTTTGTTGTTCTTAAGTCTAAGTCTGATCAAGATTGTCTTGCTTGTCAAGTGGTAGAGTTAGCTCAACAAATTAAGATGATCAGTGATAGGCTTGCTTACTTTATTGTGATTACTACCAACTGTAGACAGTCTTCTAGGAATATGAGAGATTATTGTTCTATTTGATTCAAATGCTTAAGTGTATGTTTGTTTCTTTTGAGTTATTTTCACTTTGTTTTTCAATTATGTGTTTTTTAATCATTAATTGATTTTTTTTTTCTTTATGTTTTACTTATTGTGAGTTTGTTTTTCCTGCCCTTGTTTTCTATAATATAAAAACACAAAAATTATTTTTGTTTGTTTTGTTTTGTTCCGTCTGAATTGATAAAACTGTTACATGGGCTTTTCACTATTTTTTTTTTTGTGTGACAATAGAAGTTTGAGTATCTCCTATACATGCTTTCAATGTCGTTTGCATGTGTTCTTAATCATTATGCATTTCGGTATGAATATATTAGGTTTGGTCGTATGTATGATGCTTGGGTAGACAATCATAGGTTGAAATAGAGTGTCATGGTCATTGAATTCATCTTTGACTAGTGTACCTATTTATGAAGTCTTATACCTATGTCAATATTTCAGCTGAGATCAATTATGTCTTAATACAAAATTCATATTCTAAAGGCGGTCAAAGGTAAAATATGAGCAATCTTTACTTTAGGGGGAGAAAAATAATATAAACAACAAAATTACATCTTTCTCAAGTTTTAGTGGTGTTGGATTTGACTTCTTTCACCATATTACATTTGTACAACTAGTAGTTTCATATAGCTTCTTCCCGCTCATAATTTCTTGATCTTAAACTATGTATTTATTATTGGTTATGACTTTACATATGTGAATCACTTGTGCTTTACTCACTCTATTCCATGCTTGTTAGCGATGAAACTTACTACAAATACTTTGTCTTTATGTATATCATTTACTTTTGTGTTGTTAGAGATGAAACCTCATATATTAGTGTAAAAATGAATGAGTCATATTAAAAATTAGTGTTATCAAACAGTTTTTTTTTATTTTATATTCAAAGTTAAAATATAACCATCACACTCTTAAACAAAACATTAATCTGATGAAATTTTTGGCAAAATGTGTTAAGCAATTTAAAAAGTTATAAGGGGTATCATGAAGTTTTTGTAAAGCGTTATTAGCCATAGACTGTAAGTTGTTGCTCACCCCCAAATTTATTGCTGATGTTTGGTTTATATTGGTTTGCTTAGAACATGGTCAAAAATATTAGCTAGGGAGGGTCTGTAGAAAATATACCTTCAAAACTCGTTGTTTCATTCTGAGTAAAGCCAGTATCTATAAATGGTACAAATATTTAGGGATACTATTTGTACTCTAAAAAATACTTTAAATACTCCATTACTCAAAAACATTAAAATTCTAAACTTATCATCAAATTAATTTATTATTATTATTTTAACGTCATGTTTTCCTTTGTACACCTTTAACAACCATCATGTAATAAGACTTCTTATTTACTTTCAACTATTAAAAATTCTCTTTACAAAAATCTCTTAAAGTTTAATTTAATTTTTATTTTTTTTACACTATGAGAATGATTTCTTCAGAAAATGGTTATAAATCCCATATGATAGCCTAAATGACATGTAAATCTCCAAGTTGAAACTAATCGTCAAGCTTACTATTAACCTCTAACTCATGTTGACCAATGCAATGTCTTACATACCCCTCAAACCTCTGTTGACAGCGACAGTGACATAAATACTCATATTACATCATGTCAAATCAAATTCAAATCAAAATAACACCTCATACTCCGTTACGCCAAGTCAATCATAAACCAAGGGGAATCAAAAGAGAAAAATCCAACAAACAAATAATTCACAACAAATAAAGAAGAAAGGATTGCATATATTCTGGAAACAAATTACATAAAATTTTCGCCAATATTGGTTGTTGGTACTTCATGTAAGAATGATAATTTAAATTATTGTATTGTATTAAATAAAAATTAATTTAAATTTAATTTATTTAATAATAGTGCTATATTAAATATAAATTAATTCGAATTCAATTTATTTAATAATTGTATTAAAAATTAAAAATTTTAAATTAATATAATTATTAAAAAATTAAATAAATTATAATTATGTTACCTATTTAACATAAATATCTATTTTATATTTTAATATATATTGGTAATATTTATAAAATTACTCAAATATTAATAAATTTTATTTAAATACAACAAAATGTCTTTTAAAAATGGATAAATATAATTAATTTTTTTATAAAATATTAAAATATATAATAAATTTATTAAATTATAAATGAGTTAGTACAATATGATTACTCAATAGTTAATTATGTCATAAACGAATTAACGTGTCAAAAATTATAAACTCAAATCTTATAAAATTATTAATCGTATTACATATTTAATAATTATGTTATCTTATATAAATTCAAACACATAAATTTTATGTTATATTCGTATTAAGTTAACATGTTCAATAAAAAATTGTTACTTCTAGCTTCATTAAAAAAACATACAATAGAAACTCATCAAATTAGATAATCTCACTCTTATACTGAGAAAAACTCATAACTTTTATTACTATCTAGTGGTTTTTTTTCCCCAATTTTCTAAGGAATGTCAAACCAAACTATACCTAATAAAAAGTTTCATACAGTGGTTTATGACAGTAACAGTAATCTAAAAATTTAAATTTAAAATTTTTGATTATTTTTTTAATTTTTTATTTTGCAACCAAAGAGAGCTAAACGTCGCACCACAAATTTTTTTTTTTTTTTTTTTTTAAATAAGTTTAACCAAACATTTGAGCAATCAAACTAGCAAATAATCCCACAACAGAAAAATGGCAAGAGTTATGTCTATTCACTTCTTCAAACCTTTAACAGTCCCCTCAAAATCATTTTATTTTATTTTAATTTTTTTAATATCTTTCCTATCAAACTCTCGCCGTTTTCATCAAAATTCCCATAATGAGGCTGAAAATCTCCGATAATTCTTGCTTTTTTAACAGAAAATTTTCGTCCATATAAAAAAATGAAAAAAGCAAAAAACAAATAGATCGTTGTTGGATCAGTGATGATTACCCAGAAGAAGGATCACTGACACGAAAATTTATTGACGGCAATAGTGAGGTCTTGATCAGCCAAATTTGTTGTCATTGTGAGGATTTTGGCTGTTGCGACAAGGCTGAGGTTTGATCACGACGATATTGGGGGACCATATGTTATTCTCCCTTATTTTTTTATCCCCTCAAACTAACTTATATATATTTGTTTATTCTATTCATAATTAATTTTTATTTTTTAACACTAATTATTATTATAATTATTTTCTGCTTGTTGTAGCTTACTTTTTTTTTTTCCCTACAACTTATTATTTCTTAAAGCACTGAATAACTACTTTTTGTTATTTTTTTGGTAATGTGATACAAAAATAGTGACTTTCCACTAAAAATAAAATATCAATCTTTGATGGTGGTTTAAGTATTTAATTAATTTACTAATATCTAGCATAGAGAGAGCCAAAATCTGTATCTATGCATCTGTATCTATGCTGCAAAGAATGAAGTACGCAGAGGGTAGTTGGGCTGGGATATAGCCCAGTCATTCCCCAAAAAAATTATTAAATAGTTTTTGAATGGCATTAATCGGTCCATAAGTTTTGGTAAAATAATAAATAAAAGTGTAGTTTCATTGTTTGAATATAATAGGTCCTTAACAACAATAGGAATTTATATGAAATTAAAAATAACAAGTTATGAACCAAAATTTAAAAATTTTAAAATATTAAAATATTAAAATATAGAAACTTATTTGTTATTATTCCGTTTTCAATACATGTACAACCTTAATCTCTAGTTTTCATGAGACACACGTACAGAAAATATTATTAAAAATTAAAATTTTTAATTATTATTTTATATCGAATACCTAAATTAATTTATCTGAAAGACTTGTATTTTTCTGTGGACCCAATCTGCTATTGCAAATTTTATGATATACATGCTGAAATGGCTGGGAAAGCCGAATTTGATTTATATGTTTTATAATTATTATTTGAAAATGATTTGTTTTATACATGTATATTGGTGATGAGGTCGGTAAGGTCGAATATTGTTATATGGTGAATGGGTCGGTTTATTGACTGTAGCTATAATGAAGTAGCCTATGAATGGTTCTATGAGAGGCTGCATAAGTGAGTGAAGCCGTAGTGAGGCTAGTATAATTAGGAAAGGCCATGGCAAGCTCACTGTGCGTCGTACACGTATGTGCGGTTATAGATTTCCCATGAAAAGTTTTGGCGGCTTGATAGGGATATCTTTGATTTGACAGATTACGAGGACAATCACTCGCCTCACCAAGTGACTATTCTAGGCTAACATCAGTGAGATGAATGATTATTTTTATAAATGCATGCTTTACGAAAAATAAATGATTTTACCGAGCATGGAAAATAGTTTTATGTTTTATAAAGAATTCATTGCATATGATTTTATGCATAAAAGGTTTGCGGATGGTTTCGACGTTGCCTCGGCCAAGGTAGCGGTCGAGAAGGTATGACCAGCTTGGTTTGGTTATTTTAAATTAAATGCAGACATATGAATTATTTTATAATTATTTGATTTAAACGAACATGTATATATATTTTTGTGTATAAGTTGAAGAGTAATCCTAATATCATGATTTAAAAATGTGTGTTCATGTATGTACTTTATTTTCTCACTGAGTATATTCTTATACTCACCCTTCATCCTTACAACTTTCAGGTTATGCGGATTAGTGGTAGTTGTAGAAGTTTTGACACTGTGTAAGTTTTTTATTAACTCACTAATGTATTTTATTTCCACTAGATATGTATTTATTTGGGTATTTGTAAACCAAATGATTATATAAATATTTATGTTTGTTTAACCCGGTTGTGAATGATTTGATATTTAATGACCAATGATTGATAACAATCCTAATAATGTGAGGAAATGACTTGTAAATTGTGATACAAGTTTTGATAAAAGAAAGCCTTACAGGCTCTTTTAATGCATTCTGGTTGTAAAGGGTGCATCATGAAGGTTTGTAGCGGTTGTCACAGGTGGACTCCAGGTTTGGGGTATGACAATTTTATTAGTATTAGAGCTTTTGGTTTTGAAAAGGGTTTTCAAATGTTTTGAAAATAGTTTGTTATTTTAAAATGGGTTGAGCATAGTTTTGAAAATGATATTTTTAAATTATTCAGTGGACATTAAGTGAGTCAAGTTATAAGTGTATATCGTTGTGAAGCATATATGATTGAGATTCATTTCTTTTTTTAATAAGTAAGAAGACATACTTGCTCCATGTACGGGAAGAGGAGGTAGACCCCGTAGGGTACTGTTACCTAAAGAGGAGCCGACAAATTCCTCACATATACCTGAGTTTCCTTAATCGGAATGACTAACTCCATTTCCATAGTTTGGGATGAAAATGCCAATTAATGTGTCACTAGAATGTGGACAACCTTTATGGCGTATTGGAATACCCATATCTACTAGATAGTGCTATTGTAGATGAGGATAAGTTGAGAGTGATTGTACGATTGTTGCAGGATAATGTTGCTACTTGGTGGCGGAATATGTTAGCCAGATTTGGGTCATAGTTGACTTGGGCTGATTTTCTTTGAGAATTCAAAAATTCGTACTTTACACACTCCCTTGTGAGAAACGACACTGTTTTAAGTTGATAAATAAACTAAATTTGATAATATTGTACCAGTCATGAAGATTTTTGTTCAATTCTTTGATTCAAGTCAGATGCTTGAAATGCAATTACTATTTTAAAAACTTTGGAAAATCTTGAATGGAGTTTAATAAGTCAACCTTGTTTTAGGATCTCCTAAATTTAATTAATTTTTTAATTGCTATTTACATCCAGTGATATTTAGAATGGAAAAAGTGTCTATTAACACATTTGATTTGAAGGAAAAATATGATTTAGGTTGATGGTATTCATGTGTCGTTACTATTTCTTGAATTTTGCCTTTAGATTATTATTTCTTAGACATATCAATTGATCCATTAGTGTATTATTATATTTTTTTATAAGCAACTGAGTTTTTAGCAATTGCCGAAAGTTATTTGGATCAAGAATTAGTAAAGCAAACACTATTGAGGCAAAGATTGCTTAGAAATACTGTGTTTAGTATAATAAGATTTGCTAAAGATCTAAGATTTTGATATCATTTGGGTTGACAAATGCTGCCAGGCATTATGGATCTTATGAATTGTGCTTTTCACCCTTACTTGAACAAGTTTAGGGTTGTTTTCATTGATGATATTCTTATGTACTCTAGAAGTAAGAGAGAGCATGCTCAACACCTTAGAGTTGTGTTGTAAACTTTAAGTGATAGAAGGTTGTATGTGAAATTATTTAAGTGTAAATTTTGGTTTAGAGAAGTGGTATTCTTGAGACATGTTGTGTCAGGTGTCGGAATGGGATGGGCATGTAAGCAGAGTTTCCAAGCACTAAAAGATCGTCTTATTTTCGCACTAGTTTTGACTCTTCCTATGCCAAGGTATGACTATGTTGTGTATAGCAATACATCTAAGTAGGGAATGAGCTATGTACTAATACAGAATGGGAAAGTAATTATTTATTCTTCTCGTCAGCTTAAGCAACATGAAGTTAATTACCCTACCTAGGATTTAGAACTTGCGGTAGTAGTTTTTGTATTAAAAATTTGGAGACACTACTTGTATAGGGAACAATGTCAAGCCTTTACAAACTATAAGAGCTTGAAGTATCTCTATATATAATGAAAGTTGAATTTGAGACAATGGATATGACTCTAGTTAATTAAGGATTATGACTTAATTATTGATGACCATCTAGAGAAGCTAATGTAATATTAGATATTTTAAAGCAAGAAATCTTCTATTACAATAGTATTTGTCCAAACAGCATATATGCCCTTTTTGGTAGAATTGAAGGTTTTGAGAGTAGTTTTAAGTTGCGATGATGCTAAAGCCTTGGTGGCCAATTTTTTTTGTGAGATCTATGTTGGTGGATTAGATCAGGAAAGATAGGTGCAAGATAGTAGCTTAGCCAGGATATGTTGTGGGCATGATATAAAGTTTCAAGGTAGTAGAGATAAACATGTATTTTTGATTAAATTTGCATATAATAACAGTTATCGAGCTAGTATTGGTATGGTTCCATACAAAGTCTTATGCGGTAAAAAGTATAGAACACCTTTATATTGAGGGTAAAATCGATGAAACGAAGCTACAAAAGAAATGTAGAGCTAATAGAAACCTCCATTGAGAAGATTAAGATTTATTTGTGAAAAATTGAAAATGGCATAAGACAGGTAGAAAACTTATGCTGATCACTAACGAAGAGCTGATAGAGTTTGTTCTTGAGTTCACTAATAAAGAGACTTTTTGCACCAAGTTTGAGGCAGGACTGAACTTGAACATCAAATAAGTCGAGTTTTAGGTTACATATAGGATGGACAAGAGTTTAAATTTAATGAATTATAGTTAAGGGATGTATCAATAAACACTTGGAAAAAAGAATGAGATAGACTTCTGTAGTAATCTAGTTCTAGACATTCTCCCAATTTTTACAATCCATTTGAGTGGTTGTTATATAATTACTTGATGTTAGAAGTCGAGTTTTAAAGGCACGTTGTTTCTGAGGATGGTATATTAGTGAATCTATCTAAGGTAAGATTTTGCGCCATATGTCTGGGTGCTTTATCATTTTGGGGCTACTCTGTGTATGCGTACGATGAGATTACGATTAACTATTATTTGTTTTGTTTGTATGAGTTTTATAGTATACAACTTTATTGTTCATGGGTATTAGTTTAGTAAAAGATTGATAAATATATATGTTTTCTTTGTGTGATATTTTATAAAATATGAATTATGAGTAAAATCAAATTTTAGTATTATGATTCTGTGTGGTTTTACGAAAGTTGCGCAATGTGGATTCCAAAATTTCAATATGAATTAAGCTTATTAAATTTTAGCAATTATAACAAGGTTTCGAGAAAACTTATTTAAGCCATGCATGTGTTGTTAACCCAGAAGTTAGTCATAAAATGCCATAGACATGTATAGACCTAGGTGTGTGATTTTAATTTTCTTTTATTTCATGATAAGTACAAATAATGTAAGGACTATATTGAAGAGTTTTTAAAACTCAAGAGGTGAAAATGTGAAATCACTATAAGTTAGGGAAAAAAATATAAATAGTGAAAGTATGGGACCACCATTAAAATAATTATATTATTATATTATGGCCAATAAAGTGTATTTCTAAGTAAAGCTCAAGACATTCTAAGTTAACTTAATATGGCCATGTAAACCAAAATTCCAAAAATTTTAAATTTAAGCCCAAATTAAATTAATATAAGATAAGGCTCAAATTAATTAGTCCATAAATTAGGCCTAAGTTTTATGTATTAAGCCTACAATTTTCTAGAGCATTTCATTTATGTTTAGCCAAATTAAAGAGACAAAAGTAGACACGAGAAAGACAAAAATGTAGCCAAGGAGGAAAGAGAAGAAAATAAGCCCAAATGTCATGCTTTTATGTCTACATTGTGCTAGATCTTTCTATAAGTGTTTAGACAAATAAAAAGGGGACAAAATAAAGAAACCAAAAGAAGAAGGAAAAATGTAATACAAGGAGGAGAAATAAGAAACAAGGAGAAAATGTGAGTAAGGAGGGAGCTTAGCTGTGAGCTTATGGAAGGAAGAGGGAAACTGATCAAGCAAGGAAGAGAAGAAATGAACTGAGTGAGGAAGAGAGGAGGTCGAATCAAGTGCAGAAAGAGAGGGATAAAAGAGAAAGAAGGAAGGAGAAAGAGGAAAGAAGAAAAAAGAGAGGAGGAAGCTTGGTATGTTAGCAAATTGGTAAGTGTATGAGTATGTATATATATATATGTGGTTTTAAAATTTTAATTCTCTTATTTTGCATTTATAGTAAATTAAAATATTGAAAAATGAATCGATGGGTTGCTTTAAAAATATGAATGATGTGTATATATGTGTATGTATATTGGTGTTAAAGGAAGTAGAAGTTGGAGTAAATTTTGTGTAATAATGTTGGAAATGGTGGGCTAGGAATAGAGAGTGTATGTTGAAGCCAAATTGGTGCTGAAATGGGTATGTTTTGTTGCTGAAAATTATGAGTTTTAAGGTGTAATTTGTTGGCCCAGTTGGCAACACGTAAGAGGGGGTGAATTGAGTTTTTAAAATTTAGCAATTAAAACTGTATACAATGTAGTATAGTAATAAAATAGTAATTAGAGAGAGATACAAACACAGTTTTATAGTGGTTCGACAAATTTTAGCTTACGTCTACTCTCTCGGATGCAAATCACTTCCTCCAAGGTTCAACTAACTTCTTATTTTGACTGGACAAGAAACACTCAGTACACTTCTTCTAAGGTGAAGGGTAACCTTACAACTTCTTTTCTACAGGTGAAGATAATCCAAGGTGATCTTCTTTAGTACGGGTGAAGATGTATCCAATACCAAGTTACAAATGTATATTGGATTTTTGCTCTCACACTAGAGTAGATATTTCAATAAACTCTCATAAGAAAATTTCTCTCACACAAGATTTGAAAGGTTTACAATAGAGAGAGAAAGTTTACTGTTTACATATAAAAATGTTGTTCATAGATTCTTATTGATATTGATTACAAGTGATTGTTATTCTTCTCTTCACTGTGTATCTTCTATTTATATTTATCCTTTTTGTGCAACAACATTTGTCCAACGGCTTGATTTTGTACATTTATTTTGCCATTAATGCTGCAGAAGTTACGTTGAGTTTTAAAAGCAGAGAAAGTATCGATTCGTTTCTTCATGTATTAATCTCTTTAAGTGAATAGTACGATTTGCATCCCGAGTGTTGATCTCTTCTTCCATAAGTATCGATCTGTTTGTGTTGGAGTTATTTCTGGGTTTCAGTGTATTGATCTGTTAATGCTGGATATCGATTTGGTCTGCTTTGTAATTCTTTTGCGACTTTCTGTGAAGACCAAGTATCGATTTATTATTTTTCAAGTATCGATTTGGTTACCTCTGTAATTATTTTGCAACTCTCTGTGAGGACCAAATATCGATTTGTTGATCTCCAAGTATCGATCTCCAAGTATCACTCTGGTTGTCTCTGAGTATCGATCCTGTAGGTTTTCTAATGCACTTGGACAGAAAATGTTAAGTGATAATTTCAAGCATATTCATATAGGATTTTGAAACATATTTGGGACCTATTTATTTAAGTTAGTCATTATCAAAAACATATGCATATTAATGTTTGATATTATCAATTTCTCTCATAATATCATTAATCTCCCCACTTTTTTTATGATGACAAAATAAAATAGGTACCTAACTCTATTTGTAAATGTGATTATTCTCCCACTTAATGTGATGTTTAACATTTCTTTTAAGTTTGACTTTTCTCCCTTTTTATCCATAAAAGTTTAGTTCATGTTTAATATGTGTATTTTCTCTCCTTTTTTGTCAGCAATCAAAGAAGGAAAACGAAACCAATACTGTACTTATAAGCAGCACATTCATGTAAAGCAATGATATTAAAGCTTATGCATTTTAGACATGATTAACACAATCATAATAGAAAAGTATAAGGATAAAGTAATGTTAAAAAATTTCATTTCATAAAAATATGCATGCAAAAGCTAGACAGTGTTCAAAAGGTGCCAAATAATTTTAGATTGTCACTATCGATATCCA
>JAXCLQ010046894.1:0-15147 GCA_035584115.1 Cedrela odorata | reverse complement strand
TACTAATATAGTAATATATAGTTTAAAAGTATTACATTATTGGTTGGTTGTTTTAGTTTAATTTAACATGAACTATATTTAATTATTTAATATAAAAATCTTTACAAACACAAATATTTTTTTGTGAAATTTCTAACCAATAGTAACAAAACTTCTATTTCTAAGGAAATTAAACATAATTAAAGGGGAGCAATAATTTCCTATCAATATTTTCTTCCTTTTATATAATTGGTAATTAATTGATAAACCCTAACTTTTTTAGAATATGAATCGGTTAAGTTACTTAAGCAAATTATTTTTGCAAATTGTCTTCTTCAACTTCTCTTCCACTATTGACCATCTACATAGGTAAGCCAAAAGATCAAATCAGCTGCCACTTCTCTAGATTCTCCCTCCAAAAAGGAGCGATAAGCCATTGTAACCACCTAGATTCTTCCTCCAAAAAGGTGCAATAAGCCATTGTAACCACCGCCAGATTCAACAACAAGGTTTGTATTAAGGGCATTTTCTGTTATTAACCTAAATCCTTTTATTTAATTAAATTAATGTGAATATGGTGTCAGTTATTTGGTTTTGATTGTATTTAACAAAGATTAATTATTCTTTCTTCCTTAATGTTTAACCTTTTATATTTAATTGGTGCTTACTCATTATTCTTATATTTTGATTTAGGATGCAAATGAAGGCGCTAAGTGCAAAACGAAGTTAATTGAGCGATTTTGGATAATTTTGACATTACTTTATAATCTAGATATAACTCTCTCATCCAAGCTCCGATTGAGATAATTCAAGATGCTATGGAACGCCAAGAAAATGCCTTACAACTTTCATGTTTTGAGTTTTAAGATATACAGGCTACATCACAGTCAAAATTGGGCTTAAAATTACTGCACCTGTACTGTTGATATTCTAGAATGTCCCTTAGCCTCAATTCTAAAACGCGGATTTGACGCAGTTTATTTTCGGAATTTTCCAAATCTGGTCTACGAAAATTCCAACTAAAATCACCATTTTCCTAGTTATATTAGTACTTTATTTTATTTTTAATATTTTTTTTAATTAGTTAGATTTGGAGATAATTATTTTAGGATAATGTTTAGAATATTTTTAAGGATTTTGTAGGCTTGGAAGACAAATAAATAACGTGCAAAAAGAGGGAAAAAAATATCAAACCTAATACATGTATCTCTCCCCTCTCTTCTCTAACTTTTCCTTCGAGTTTCATCATAGCTTTGCGTCGCTAAATTTTTATAATTGGTCAAAAGAAACGAAAGCTTCAGAATCAATAAAATTGTGAGATCTCTTCTATAAAAAAATTATTTTTTAATGCTTCATTCAATAGATTTAAAAAAATGTCATTGAAAAATATCATGATAAATATAAAATGTGTCACAAAAAAGTATATATATTTTTAGAACAATATAATTTTCGTCACATATGATGATATGATAGTCAATTAATGGTGATATTATAAAAATTAATATATAACGTAATTTTTAATCAACTATATATGCCACAAAATATTTTTTTCCTGTGACGATCCTAATTTCATCATTTTTAATTGAATAAAAAATACATTTAGTGATAAAAAAATATTTTTTGTTTGTGACGAAATTCACTATCATGAATTAACATTTATTTTGTGACGATCATATAGTAATTTTTTCGATACGAAAAGCTATTTTAGTTCTTGACGAATTTCACCATCACCAATTAGCATTTTGTCACTAATTATTATAATTTTTACAAATATTTAGTGATGTTCAATATTTTCTATAACCTTATCTTATTACAATAGGTGACGACTATATTATCATCTATGGTGTGACAATCTTATTATTGTCACCTATAGTATGACAATCTTATTATCGTCACATATTTATAAAATTTTACATTATATATCGTGACGTTTAATGTTATTTTGTGATAAAAAAAATAGTATTTAGCAACGAAAATATAAGTCACAAATGAATATCAATAATGTGACATTTTTAATTTTATCGCCTACTAGTCATCATTGTGTGATGAAAGGTTCTATCATTACATTAATCCTTTAGCAACGGTGAAAAGATGATGATAGATGTGATGAAAAAAAAATATCATAAAATATTAAACGTGATGAAAATTTGATATTTAGTGATATAATGCGTGCGCCACTAATTGACAAATTGACAAATTTGTTGTAGTGATATATTCTTCCCTTTCCAAAACCAAAAACATATATTCTCCCTTTTCCAAAACCAAAAACAGGTAACAGATAAAAGGAAAAAAGAAAACTAATGCACTAAATTGCTGGGTCACTACAATTAGGCCATCAAGTCAGCCTAAAACCTAATTCAACCAAATAAGTAAGCCCATTCAACCAAAAAGCCCACTTAAAGTAAATTATTAATGGACTTCCGTCTCCTAACACAGCCACCCTCTCACCTAAACACTTCACTTGACTTTGATACTTTAATCCTATCACCTTCTCAAGCATCATTGCAACTTAGTTTTGTTGTTCCACCACTTCATCACTGCCACAGCACAACCAACCATTACAAACAATGACTGCCTTGCTTCGTCCTTCTAATAAATTTCAAAAAACCCACTTGCAACAGAATCTTAAAGCAAAAACCAAATGTTTAAATTAAAGAGAATGAAATCTAGTCAAGCACATTTCATCAAGAAAATGAAAATATCCCGGATATCAAGAACATACCAAGTCGCAAACTTTCTTTTAATTTGTGGTAAAGGTAAAATAAAAGGATTCATACCCATTTCTCTTCAGCGGAAGAGCTATGAAGCTGGTCAAGACTTTGTTTCTAATTTCGTCTCGTTTAATTTCTTATTTCGTTATTTATTTACAAACACCCACGTGTATTTGACAACAAAAAATTCAAAAAAATTCAAAAAAATATAGAAAAAGATATATACATAAGATAAACAATTAACAGATCTAATATATATTAATATTATGTTGTTTACTTACCATAATTTTTAACGATGTTCTATATTTATCATACATACATAAGATAAATAATTAACAGATCCACTATATATTAACATTGATGACATGAACTGTTCTTTTGTTCTCTAAATATATGTGTAAATATATATTGAAAATGCATGCATATATGCACGCTTGAATGGAAAACAAACTAGTATACTGATACTGAACCCCTGCTCCTACTACTTTAATTTATGTAATTTGCCATCCACATTTCAATTAATTCAAATAGCATAAAAAATTAAGCATTTGCATATATATATGATATAGGAACAATTAGGTATATTCATGGCACAAGTAATATCCTAATATTAAAATATATTTGACCAAAATTGAAACAAAAACCACGCCAATATTTTCTATGCAAACTGATCCTCAAATAAACTTCTAATAGCAAAAGTATATGCAAGGAAATGAAGTTATGCAACTCGATATGGAGGCACGATTCGTGCGATAAAATGGCTTTGGTTAGTGATCAACTCAAGTGTTAAGAAAATAGGTAGAGTTATTAGGGTTAAAAGTGCATAGGTGATTTGAGTCCTTTGGAATTTCAATGGAGTAGGTGCCTTTGCCTTGTTCACCTCAAGTATATTTATGTAAAATATTGTTTAATATAATTTAAGCTCATGTTTTGTAACCCACTATAATATTTGTTTCCAAATATACAAGGTGATATCAATTTGGATGATGACAGACTCCAAATATCAGAAATATTGCAGGGGAACTTCTCGGAGATACTGTACATGGATATTCGCCTGTGGATGATGAGTTATTCTCTTCTTAGATACACAACCGTTACAGACAAACTTACAAAAGAACATGGATCCTAAAATTGACGGGTTATGTGGGCTTATCCGTAAGATTATGCATTATTTGAATGAGAATTCATTTAGTATGTTTATGAACCTCGTGCACTTCAAGAAATAAAAAATAATAGGCACGTCGCAAGCTAAGGAACAATGGGATGATTTTTTTGAAATGAATGAGAAATGCAAGCGCCATATTTGTACGATTACGTAGGCTTAGTACATCGTCTATCTTGTACATGACCCTATTAGAGACAATGATAGTACTTGTTTTACTTATGCAAATGCTTTTGTGATGTGATATAACAACATATTAATTCGTATTTAGACTTTCATCAAACCTTAGTATCCTGACATTGTACCACAATGGTGGATAATAACTGGCATATATGCATACGTAAGTACATCGCTTCGATTTTTACATTAATGCAAATCATATTAGCTTCTTGTAATATAAATTGTTGATAAATTACATTGGGTTACTTCAATGAATAGTAAACCAAGATTTAAAAGAAATAAATTGACATGGAGACTTTCACATGGGGTAACGAGGTTATGAGGTGCGTGATTGGAGATAGTATAGTGACTTGGGAGATTTTGAAGGGTCATTAAACATGGTTTGATGTTGATGTTATCTAGCCCGGTTAATGTGGAACAAAAGCATTAGTTCACAACTGAATTAGAATTGGTAAGGTGTCAAATTGATATATATGATTCATTCATCTCCTCCACGTAAAACAACTTCATAGTTAGCCACCTGGTTCGTATGTTTGAGCGTATGTCATCATTACTAAGACAAACTGATTTTTATGTGAATAACTAGAGTTGGTTGATGTCAGATCATCATTTGTAGCTTCTTAGTTACATTAAAGTGTGCATTAATAAGATAGTCATAGAGTTGATTGTGGTGTATTCGTTTGTAAGTATGTAGAGTATTTAAAGATGATTAAAAATGAAGATGACCTGGAGTCATGGTCAATTAAAATTTGGTAGATAGTATTAATTATGGTATATTGTAAATACGTTTTATATGTTGGATTTTATATTATTTATTGGTGATGATACAATAACATTTTGAAACATAAAACAAAATGAAATATAAATTCATTCTAATTCGAATGTAACAACATTAAATTCTTACAAATCTAGCAGTTATGGTTAAATTATTGCAATGGGAATACTTTCTCCTATCACCTCATCCCTTGCAGATGCCATCTTTTATTTTTTTGTGGTAACTTGATTCATAGCGTTTAACAAGTGGAAACATAACTAATGAATACATATAATCTTGAATAACCCAATTTGATTGATGACTAATAAGATGAATAGGATTAGTATAAGCGGTAATAAGTGCTTTGTTCTTGTATTATTGAGATCAAAGGGCATGATACTAAAATAAAAAATGTGTACATACCACAAATGCATGTGCACATGGAAGTTAATCTATGTAAAACTTCATACAAGTACATGTTTTTGTACTTAAGTTCACAATCCCATCTTGGTCTCCATCCTTAACTTTAGACTAAAATTGATCAACTAGGTAAATTGATATAGTTCTTGAAGCTTTTATTCGGTTGTATACTTTACTGTAGGTTCATTTCGTTGGGTCTATTTCCATCTTGCACCTTTCATTTCTCCTTTCTTAGAATCATCTTTGCAATAAATTTCTCAAATATTTGACCAATGTGGTTATGGGAAGAGAATGTGCATGTATGAGAATTGCATTTAAATATGCAATGTTAATAGTCATTATATTATACTTTTTGCTTGTAAAATAAGCTCAAGTTTATTTATAACACCTAACCTCTTCCTCTAAATATTTGATTGTGTTGAGGCTTATGACCCTTAATTTCAAAATTTGTTTCTTCAAGTCATTTACACGATATGCTTTAGTAGCCATAAAGTAAACCATCATAAAATTATTATGATAATGTTTTGTCATCTTATACTTCTAACAGATGTTTCCTAAGATGTGGTAAGTACAAACATTATGTGTTGCTTCAGGCTAAATAACAAGTATTGCGTTCTTAATACTAGCATGTTAGTTGGATATGAAGACCAAAGTTTATACGTCTTTAATAACTCCTCCTAGTTTTAACATAAATCATTCCTAGGAGTCATCATCTTCGTTATCCTTAATCCTAAAACTCAATGCAAATATCTAATCATTCTTCTCTTTACAGGTTGTCACAAATAAAGTTCTACATTATTCGCTTTTCAAGAAAGTATTGGCAATTGTTATCACTTGTTTAATTGATGAACGAAACTCATTGATAAAAGCACTAAGTGCCATGAAAAAAATGCATAAAATGGTTATCAATGTGTGATTGTGCTGATGTTTACATTTTTTAAAATATAACAGTACAATACTAATAAGTTATAAGAATCCGTAAGGTCTTCAGATACAATTGTAAGTGTAGCTTTATTAATTTTTTTTTTTTGTCGTTAGGTTGAGAAAAAAATGTATGCTTCTAGTTGATCCGTGTCTCTTGAAAGTATGTGTTTTTCTACATCAATATTGTCCGAACTTGCTATTTACATCTCTCATCCACACATTTAGACTTGAAATGATGCGATGTGAACTTATAATTGCTAACATGAAAATTTTTTCCCATTGCGAGCAAACTCAAATCTTTGCATACTTTCTCTTTGTTTGCATAAAGTTTTCCAATAACTACTTGACCATTTGAACTAGAGAAGCCATCAAATGCCAAAGTAATTGGCAACAAAATTAAAGGTAAAAACTATAGCAGATTGTAAGATGAAGGATTATTTTCTTCACGTACCAATGAAGTTCTAACGATGTTGGGTTGTGAATAGTCATTGGTTGTACATAAGACTTTAGTCCCGTCAATGGCCTTGTCAAAACAATCTCTATTCTTTCATTCATCTGAAATGTTGCTTAGCCACCTATTAGAAGTGTGTCATCACAATATGTTTCTTGTTCATTAACCTGGTCATGAGAAGGATCTTCATTATACTGAATTAGAGAGCATGGTTCATGTACAACAGTGGTAAGGTAAATACAGTTTCTTGTGTTGCCAAAAGTGTGATACTAACTTGGTTAATACTAGTTGAAGAAGCAAACAAAATAATCAAATTAGTTTGGTGTTAATGAATGTACGACTTTCTAAGTTGTAAATGGGCGACTGTATAGGTTGTACCGAAACTCGTGGATCAAATGTGGCAAATAGTGGAGTAAACCCCTTAAACGTTGGGACCTGGGTATTCACTCGTATAAAAAAATTCACATCTTTGTTACTTTGTATATCAGTCGGTCTTAGATGCAAAACTAATGAAGGTGGCCAATTTCAAAATATGCCCTCATTTTGATACTAAATTTAGTTGAATTTATCCCAAACGAAGAATATAACTTGTCAATGAACTCTTGGTACTTTATATTCTTAGTTACTTAAAAACTTAAGCTCTCACTACCTTTATAAGTCTCGTCATCATTTGATGAGCTCTCTTATGATCCTCCAAAGTAAATCAAGAGTGAAACTCGTTCCATATCTATGTCAACAACAAAAACATTCTAAGATAAAATGTCATGAGTTATCTTATATTAACAAAAAAACCCAATTTCTCTCGATGAAATGTGTTCTCCTTGACGAACTTTCATTCTTACTTGATTAATTTAATTTATCAAGTAATAATATTTTCCTTTGATGAAATTGTTTGAGAGACAATAAATAATAATTGGTCTTACTCGATGAATTGGATTAATCGAGTAATAATGAAATTCATCAAGGGGAGGGGAGTTCATCGATGAAAACTAGGCTTCATCATTAACCTTGCACTTCCATACACATTTTCAACATATCTAAGTTTTTATTAGCTAATTCATACATTTTCACCCAAACATACTATTTACAGTACCTTGTAAACATCACATTAGTTCAATAATATAAAAATACGCAATAAAATTAATGTTTTATTTTTTTTTAAAAAAAGTAAAATATAATGTATCTTACTTTACTCAACTTTAATATTTTTTTTACAATAATATTTCTCGACTCTATAACTTATATCAATCGAAAGAGTATAAGTAAATAAAAATGAAGTGAGATTGTGTTGTGGTCTCTCTTTTCTTCCTCTTCTTTCCCTTTCTTTAGTTAAAACAAATAGACACCTTTGGTCTAAAAAATTTATATAGTGGTCTATAATTAGTTATGAGCCAAAAAAATGTGCCATATATAGAAAAAAAACGATTTGTTTCTAGTTCTACTTGTTCAATTTCTTATTTATTTGCAAATAATAGAAAATTAAAAAAAAAACATGCATTCACAAAGAAAAGTGAACAAAAAATGAAATAATATTTTTTAATAGCGAAATAGGTTAAACAATTAAATTGATAAAAAAAACACTTTTTTCTTTTTATATTAAATTAACTAAAAATAAACAGAATCATTTACTTGCAGAAAAAGAAAAAGGGAAAAAATTAAAAAAAATAAATAAATAATTTAGACTGTTAAGCAAGGCATAAAGGAATAATGTATGGTGCCAAATCTTGGTTTACTGGCTCCTATATCTCCAAAACCACATTTTCTATTGATTAAGGGGGCTAATTTTTTTAGAAACAACCTAAGTTTTGTAAACCCACTTCACTCAGCAAAAGAATTTAGTAATCCTCTTTATACAATCTAAGCACTTTGCAGCTTTCTCAATTTTATGTTTTATCAATTTTTGTGTTCTTTGAATACTCTAATTCTTTAATTCTCTATTTTCTTTGTTTGTTCTTTGCATATGAACTACCTATTGCTTCTCATAATCTTTCAATCTCTGAAGAAAGATGAAAGAGAGATGATAGGCTTAAAAATGACGTTGGGTCTTTGACAGAATCTTGAGAGATGTGGAAGAAGCTTCCAATGGCGATGAATCCTTGGAACTCAATTTGCTAAGAATTTGTTGATTAACAAATGCAAGCATCTCTACTTATTACGAGGGAAAAAGTAGAACCTATAAGAGTAGTAGAGAACAAGACAGCTTAGATATATTATTTTCGATGTAATCAAGACACTAATTTTTTGTTCGGTGTTAACATGCAAATTTTTTTATTCTCTAATAAGTTTCTTCAATATTTAGTTTACTGCAAAATAAACACAGGTGAGGGTGATAGAGACACCCCTCCAATACTTAAGACAATAAATAATTTAAATCATATATAAATTAAAGAGTAAAACAGAAAAATAAAAAAAAATTCTCTTATTAGAATTTTAGTGTATTTCTATTTCTTATATCTATTAGAGATATGCCCTATAATCAACCGTGTCATGTGGTTCAGGGATATTATTTATTGTATATAAATATTTATGTAATTAATTGTAAATTGTTTACTATTAATGAAATAGCAATTATATCATTTTGCATTTATAGTTGCTTTAATCAATAAATAATGCAGAATGAGATCCCGTGATATATTAGGATGTCATCACTCTATCTGCAAGGAGTTGTAGATATGAGTACAGAGTTTTGATTTGAATACATCTGAATCTGTTCCTTGTTGAGGTGATGTCATATGGGACTATAACATTGCATGACTAGTATGTTTGATATTGCAAATGATTAGTATTGGATACTAATAGTTGGGTGACGAGTTCCATATCACAAAAGTATAAACATAGGTGATACATTGGAGAACGTGTTACTGAGCATGAGTAAACGTGACGAATTACATGGGTAATTATCCATAATCAATGATACGTCACACAGCAGTACTAGTGTACCACTAGTCCTTTGACTTGAGGTGTCATGGTTGTCATCTATATTAAAGCACATTGTTCACTTTTGTATATTGCACCGGGCTAACTACACTTGTGAAAGAATCTGCTAGCTTAGATTTTTGAGCTTAAGATTCTAAGTAGGGATGTCATACATAAGAATAAAATCTTTGGCCAGAGTACGTGTTTCTGAAAAGGTGTTTTCGAATACACGAATCTTGTATATGATTTGACACCGTGTTCTTATAATTGAGTTAGGGGTTTGACTATCCATGACCTGCACTTGATTAGGAGTCGATATCAGAGGGACTTTACTACATGCACGTACGAATATATAGATTCATTAGTGTTTGGCGATCATGGCATCTTACTAGAGATTGCGCATGATCATTGGGTGTTTTGGATGCAAGGAGTTATATCGAAGTGATGCGAAATGGTTCATATCTACTCATGTCTAGTTCACAGTAGATCCAAGTGGTCACACATATATCGATTACTTGATGATGATGGTTATTGCCATATACAATATCATTAAGTTAGTTAATAATATTATTATAATACTTGATCAGACGACAATTTAATTCTTTATTGTAAAAAATTAATTTCCTAGCTAAGACGTGCTAGCACACGTATGCGTGAAAAATATTTCGGTAATAATTTGGATTACATAAATATGATTTACGGATATTTAGAAATAAAGAAAAATATATTTTTGATAATATCATACTGTTGATTCGAGTATATTTATTTATTTTCGATGATGACTAAGTATTATCATAAATGTCAAGATAACACATGATAATAAAATGATTTAAAACTTGTTGTAGAATCAATGAATTAATGTACAAATATGCTTATTATCAATCCTTAACAAACATGTGTGAAAGTGTCTTGAAAGGTCAACAGAATCAATATGTAAAAGTAAAAGAGATCGATACATAGAGATAACAAATTGATACCATTGAAGACCAGATCGATACCTGAACAAGAGAAGATTGATACATGCCTTGTCCAATATCTACAAAGCCAACTACATCGATACATAAGTAAAAGAAGGTCGATATATATCTTGTCCAGAAAGTTGTAAAATATTTATAAGGCCAACCAGATTGATACTTGAGCTAGAGAAGGTCGATACATGTCTTATCCAGAGAGTTGTAAAATATTTATAAGGCCAACCAGATCGATACCTGAGCTAGAAGAGAACGATGCATGTTTTGTCTAAAGAGTTGCAAAAGAATTATGGAGCAAACTAGATCGATACCTCAAATAAAGAGATTGATACATTGCAATTCTAGAGAGTTAAAAATTATTTACGAAGTGAACTAGATCTACACGTGAAGGCAAATGGATCGATACTTGAGACTCAGATTCAATTTTTGCACAAAGAGATCAATACACAACAAAAAGGGATCAATACTTCTTTTGAAATTAAGGTTCCACGGTAACTTCTGCAGTATTTATGGTGAATATTTAATGTACCAAATCAAGTCGTTAGACATATGAGCTTTCACAAAAAGATAGAATATAAATAGAAAAAACACAGTGAAGCATAATAGAATAACCATTGCAATCAAAATCAAAACAAAGTCTTGAAGAGCATTCCCAACGTGAGTAGGCACACTTTTTCTCACTATTGTAAAATTCTCAATTCTTATTGTGAGAGAATTTTTCTTATAAGAGCATGTTGATATATATACTTTGGTGTGACAGCTAAAAACAAAAATACATTTATGATATTGTATTGGGTATATTTTCACCCGACATAAAGAAGATTATTGTGGATTTCTCTTTACCAGTGAGAAAGTAAGTGTACGGTTTCTCTTCACCTCAGAAGGAGTTGTAGTAGGTTTTTCTTAACTTGTAAAAAATAATCAAATAGTAAAACTCCGATGGTAGTGATCCGTTTCCGAGAGAGTAGATGTAGGCCAAGTTTTGCCGAACCACTATAAACTATATTTGTTTTTCTCTCTCTACTATTGTTTTATTTATTGCATTGTATTGCATATATTTTTAGATTCTAAAGTTTTAAAAACCTAATTCACCCCCCTCTTGGGTGTTGCCAACTGGGCTAACAATTTTCTCATAAAGATATTAATAAATAAATAGTTTATTTATTAATGATTAAATAATTATTAATTGATCAATTGATCCTTACTTGACAAATAGCACCATGTGATGTAGCCAAATATTTTTTTACAATTAATGTTTGAAAGTCAAATATTATAAGTAATGATTATATTTAATTATATATGATATAATATTAAAATATAATCATTATATTTTATTTATATTGTATAAATAAAATAATACTCACACACACTCTCTCTCTCATAAAATATCTTATTATATATATATGTGTGTGATTAATATAATATATATATATATATATATTGAGATATTTTAAGTTGCATTAAACTTTAATGTAAGATGAATAGATTTTGGAATTCATTCATGAGCATGTGATACTTGGAATCTACCTCCTTGTTTTGAACACTGTAAGTGGATTATAAAAGCAAGGGTTATGTTTGTTTTACATATAACACTATTGGAGATTTGTGAAATACCTAACAGTGTGCTTCTTCTTCGTCTCCCCTCTATGCCGAGACGCCATTGTGAATGGATGAAAGGTTTTGTTTTTGAACAAAATTAAAAGGGGAAGAAAGAGAAGAATAAAGAGAGAAAGGAAGAAGATGAAAGGACGATAATGGTTTTCATAGGTTTCTTTTTCTTCTACAAGATCTAGAAAACTTGTTCTTGAGTTTCCATACACGAATCTTAGTAATTGGAACTCATTGCAATCAATCTGGCGTGTGTGTGACACACCCTCAAGCTAACGAGTAGTTTGTTTCAAAGATCAACATTCAAGGTATGTGTTGATCATTTTGTTTAAAAAATTTAAAATTTTAAAATGCACATACATCCATGTCTTTGGTCCTTGGGTGAGCTTTTTTGCACTTGTCAAATGACGGCAGTAGCTTCCCTTATCCGTTTTCGACAGTCACGCGTCCGGAAAGCTATCTCGCGCGTCGCTCCTCCGCCGATGTCGATTGGGTTTTGCTCAAATCCTTCACTCTCCCCCTCTCAACTTCTATTTTATTTATTTATTTTATTGTAAAAGTTCTAAGCAATTTCAAATATTGATAACACCCCATAACTGGTAACTACCCGCTGGTAATCGCCCCACTCATGAGTAAAAATCAACTTTTATAATTCTCGTAATACAATAGTCCTCCAATTTCTAGTATCAACAAGTTATCAGTTTAGTACTAGAAACTAAAAGAAAGTAATTCTTAAAATTTTTGCTTTATCATTGTGTCCAGCTCGCCCTTTAAAAACTATATTTAACTTTGTAGAGTAGTCAGACATGTATAAGTTTTGTAGAGTTTCTAGGCCTGTTAAGTTTCTGAGAATTACTAAGCCTCAATAAGCTTTTGTTGAGTTTTCGTGCTTGTATAGGTTTTAATTCTAATTGGAGCCTATAAATTTTTTAGAGTTCTCATACTTGTATAAGCTTTGTAGAATCTCTAGACTGATATCGATCTCCTAGAATTTTGGAGCTATTCACTGATGGTGTAACAATAAATTTTACTCAAAAGAAAATAATTGATAAAATTACCAATATTTTATTATTGAAATGCATAATTATAAATAATACTCTCTTTAAGGGTATAATAATAAATTTCTCTTCAAAGCATTTACATTCACTTAAAATAAAACCATAATTTAATATTTTTTGAGGGGCGTACCTGTAAAATATTCACGCATGGTAGATAGAGGATTTATCTGCAACTTTTATATCATTAATAGAAAAAATCTCAATTTGCTATTACTAAGATTATGACAAAAAACGAAAGTGTCTGATACAGAGGTCGCGAATATGAAGCCTTGGCTTTCTTCTCATTCAAGGGCTTATTTTTAGTTTCGATAAGCATAAGAGAATGCACAAACCAAAACTTATAAATTACAATATATAATAATTTTTATTTAATAATTGAAAGAGAAGCATAATTTGCAGTGGGGTCAATTCTAATCTCACAAAGCAACTAAAAAGAGCTTCCAATGGTACACCATTAACAAAGTTACCAATAGGACTGCAACAACTAAAAAGAACCACTCATGCATCTTAACAATGTTAATAGAACCACACATGCACCTCAATAATGTTTATGTCCCTAGAAGTCCAGCAGATAAGAAATCAAGAAATACCCGCATGGAGTGTCAAGTACCAAGGGATATAATAATACAGTTTTGGATCCATAATCATCTAAAAATATGAAAATTAAAATACGTGTTGCACTGACACCATAATATATATCGCTTCAGCTACAAAGCATTATGTGCATGCATAAATCATGATTTTACTTCATACTCTACAAAATCATAGGAGTAAATGATCCAAATTAAGTGATGACGCTAAACAAAATTAGGTGTAATATATCTAATCATTTGGTTAATATGGACTCTTACCGTGTTTTTATAACTAATATACATAACCATTTAAAGTAGTCATGATTATTAACTAAAATTGTAGTATGTAATAAAATGAGTTGCAAATACCAATTTGAAACTCCAGTAAGTACTTTGACCAGGTAAACTATGATTAATAAATTACTCCAGACTTTCATACGATTTAAATTTTGAAACTCCAAATAAAGAGTAAGATCTTCTTAAGAAAAGGCTAGAACTCTAAGAAAGATCAATGGAGCAAGTCCCACTTAAGGCTTGGGATTAACACATTCTTTGATACGTGATGAAAAATAAATAGCAAAACAAATAAGACAAATGTAAGAGCACATATGCTAATAGTATTGCCGTTGACGCAATCTACTGGGAGACAATGAGAAGTGCCAAGGATCAATAAAAAACAGTACAGCGAAACATTAAGGGAATTTGCTAAGAGAAACACTCGGTAGCGCAATAGAAAGTCTTGAATGACAAAATTTAGGTCTATTATAGAACTTCTATTAATAGTGCAGTTAAAACCCAAGATAAAGTTATCTTCACTAAATTTCCATATCAAATAACCTGATTCAATGATTTACTTTCGCAAAAATAAAACATATCAGCGTGAATATTTTTATGTATGGCTTACAAAGTGAAGAGCACCACTGGTATAATTGTAGATCAATATATCAACATACCTTTGCATCTTCATGTCATTATGATAGCAAATCAATATATCAACATTCCTTAGCTATGTTATGCTAATATGTAGCAGATAAATACATCAGCATACCTTAGCCATGTTATGTTTCAGTGATGTAGCCAAGCAGACTTGATAGGGCAACATTTCTGCACAAGCACCTTCATGGCCGGAACTCAACTCAGTCGTCAATTTAGTTGTAAAAGATTTAATATCATGCATCTACCGCTACAAGAATGCAATTACACTCCATGATGACGTCTACGGGATAATTTCGGAGAAAAATGAGAAAATGAGACGGGGATAATTTTTATCTCCAGATTAAAAGGGGATGGGATGGAGACCTCATTCATTTATATTTTTTTATTTCTCTTATAAAAAATCACATTTATTTAAAAAAATATATTTTTAATTTTTTATTATTTAAAAATTTAATTATATTATATTTATAATAAAATATTATATTTATTTAAAAATTTTAATAAA